>APFE030332608.1:0-70618 GCA_000404065.3 Pinus taeda
TATAAAATTTTGTGTTTATTGAATACACAAATGAAATCATTGCATTTCTTTAAAATATCTTTTGAAATCAAAATTACCGAAATTACATATCGATAATCTAGTGGGTGTAAGATAAATTCACCCATGCCATTCACAGAAATCATGAGAAAAAACCTAATACTATATATAAAACCAAGAAAAATTCAAATTCATCACTTCTAGGGACCTCATAACCACCCTGCCAATACACAAGTATGTTCCTGTTTGCAATTAGAAAAATTACACAAATTACAATTTGTTTACTCCACTTCTAGGGACCTCGTAACCACCCTGCCAATACACAAGTATGTTCCCGTTTGCAATTAGAAACATTACCCAAATTACAATCTGTTTACTCCAACACATGTTGGAAAGTTATAGAAGGATGACTAGTACAATCAATCCATTCCTTTTAGCCCTGATTTGTTTCAGTTTAAAATAGAAGTATACAAATATACTTGTCCAATGTCTATGCTTTAACCATTCACCTTAAGATGTTTTTACAATATAATTTCCTAAGTCTAGCTAATATCTTCATTATCATAAAAACAAACCTATATCCATCTTAACTCCACATCTACCACTCTTAGGGGGGATGAAATCTATTTATCCCTCTGAGCACTTGGTAGACCAGAATTAAGATGGATCTAACATAGAATCTCCCCTTTAAATAGTCTATGCTCACATGAATACCATGGGTCAATACCATGGGTTATCATAAACCTGGAGCTTAAAAATTACTATTAGTAATCTATAAAAATTAATAAAATTAATAGTTGATTTTTATTTTATTTTTATTTTAACCAAGCTAAAATGTTTAACATACATTAAATTACAACATCCATTTTTACTCTTGATCGGATCAAATATTTTTTCACTCTATGCTAGTTTGCATATCACGATATTTGATACCTCTCGGGGGTTAGTAGATCCAGAGTAAGATGGATATATTCTGGTTTAATTCCCCCATTTAAATAGGCTACATTCCAAGTGAATACCATGGGTCAATACCATGTGCCATTTTGGTGAATACCATGGGTCAATACCATGTGCCATTTTTATTTTTTTTTATTAATACTAATATTAGGGTTAATAATGTTTTTTGCATGGTATTAATATAAAAAAATAAAAAAATGTTTTATCTGTTTACCATACCTCCGTTTATTTATATTTTTATTAATTTACCATACCATTCATAAATACAAGGTGACTTATGGAGTAAATATAAAAAAATGTTTTATTTGTTTACCATACCTTTCGCTTATTTATATTTTTATTAATTTACCATACCTCTTTTACAAATATGGTATTTGGCCCATAGGATTCACTTAAATAAAACCTCTTTCTTGAGCCTTCATAAATAGAACGAGGGTTATGGACTAAATATAAAACGAGGTTTTATTTATTTACCATGCGTCTAGTTTATTTATATTTTTATTTATTTACCATACCTTTTGAGTAAGTATAAAAAGACGTTTTATTTATTTACCATACCTCCACTTTACTTATATTTTTATTTGTTTACACCCTTGCATGTATATAAGGTGACTTATGGAGTAAATATAAAAAATGCTTTATTTATTTACCATACCTCTCATTTATTCATATTTTTATTAATTATGCTTTATTTATTTACCATACCTCTCATTTATTTATATTTTTATTAATTTACCATATCTCTTTTATAAATATGGTATTTGGGCCTTTGGCCCATAGGATTCACTTAAATAAAACGTATTCTTGAAAATGGGCGAATGGAAGGTTGTAACTCCTAATTTCAAGGGCTAAATTTACCTTTTTTACCATCTCCCTTAAAATAAGGTGGGCTATTTGAGGTGATTTGCAAAAATGTACTATGATACAAAATATTCGCCCACTAAAAATTTAAAACCCTTTAATTTCACCAAAGGGCGAACATTCACCCCTAAAATCACCCCTGGGGACTACAACAAATGCAACGGACGATGAGGCTGGCAATAGAAGGACTAGCCACTGAAAAATCAATCGAGGAGGTTCAATAGGTAGCAACACAAAGCGCTGCTGAAGTTGCAGTGATCCAGTTGGATCTAGGGGATCTTCATAATAAGATCGTGGTGCCATTTGAGTGACTTGATGGAAAGTCACGATCTTTTTGTTTGGGGCCTAGTGGGATGGGATCCCTTGGGTTAGTTTGGGGTTCAGATAACCCAAATTTTGGTACAATTTTGTAAATAATGTAAAAATCTTCGCAATTTGTGCATGTAGAGTGTGTAGATGATTAGAAGTAAAAAGGGGCTTAGTTCCTTGCTTTGGATAAGTTTTGAGTTGGTTTTCGAGATTTACCCATGGTCTAAGGACCATGGCATTGTATGAAAGAAGTCTATAAATAGTGAGTATTAGTGAAAGGAAGTAGCAAGAAGATATAGAATTGGATGAACTGAAGAAACTAGGGCATGAAGGCTACTTCCTATGCTTAGATAGAGAAGGAAAGGCTCCATAATTGAGTGCTCGGAGGACTAGGTAGAGTCTGCAGCTGAGTGCGCAGACCCCTGCAGCTATCTGCATAGGCCAGTTTTGAGTTTGTAACAATGAATTGAGATCAATAAAGACAAGTTTCTGAAGAATTATTGTGTATTTCTGTCCATATCTATATATGTTATATGTTGTTGATGAATGACTTGTTTTATGAACTATTAATTGAATGCTACATGATTCTCTTAAACAATTCTTAATAATGTATGCAATACATGTTTAAATACTTTTGTGAAGACTCTGGTGATTCCTCTCATGTTTATTAATGACTTAAGTAGATTCGCATGAACACCGGTCTAGGATTGCTTTATGATGTGCGAAAGTAGGTAAATCGACTGTTAAAGGTCCGTAAGGGCTAATCGTAGACCTTCACAAAGGTCTAAATTTTGTTTTAACAAATTTTCAATAATATGCCCTAAGAGTTTATCGATCTGCATGGAAGTGGATCCAAGGCATTGAAAGACATCACACTAGTCTCTGGATGCAGAAACTTGGTTCTTACATCCCCCCATACTACTTCAAGTGAGAATGTAGCTTGTGCTACATGGGTTGTTGCCAAAAGGACCAGTAGTGTAGGGTTTTGTTGGTTTTCACAACTAACTTTGAACCTGGGTAACGTACCCTAAGCCATCACCCTCTTCCCTCATGAAACATGTCAAGAGAGAAAATGGTTAACGAAAATCATGACCAACTCTCTATGGTTTTGGGAGATGACATTGAGATTCATTATGTTGTCAAGATGAGTGATCTTTCTTTTGTGGGTTGTACTTGAGGGCACCACTATAGCAGAAAGAAACTAAAATAATGAGATCACAAGAAATGGGGGATAAAGTTAGAGAATATTCCATCCATCAAAGTGCTCGTGTGTAGTTGATTTATTTTTCTCTTATCATCCCATAAGAGCTTAAGTGGTTTATGGATAAATAATGGAGCATTGGATCTTTCCCATTCTACTCAAGCACTAGTCCCCTTTATTCAACCCTATGAGGGAAATATAGGCAAACCCCCATTTAGGTTAGGTTATCAAGCCTAAAAATTTAGTTCTGGTTAGAATAAGCCCTCATGGTGATTGGAAATTGTCTTGGTGAATTTTTACAAGTGGATATGTCCTTCTTTGAAGCTGATGAGATGAAAGTGACATGGGTTCTTGGGATTATGGACATTCAAGAAGGCCTTTGGAGTGAGATACTACTGACCCATAAAGGTTTCTCTTCAACTCAACCCCTGAATTATGAGGGGATAACCTTTTTCTATAGGTTTTTCCATACTCATGGGAATAATGCAAAGCATTGTAAGTTAGGGTTTTAGGGATGGACATGCTTAGATAACCGACTAGATCACAGGTCCATGAATGAGGCTCCTAGGGTGGAGACTATCATTTCTACACCTCATCCAGTGGTTGTAGAGGTATTTTAGGCTACCCTCTTCTCCACACTAGATTCAGATGTGTTGCTCTAAGATACAGGTTCATTGATCATTGATCTTATGGTGATAGGACATTTCTCTAATAAGGTACTAGATCGTTTGGCTTCTTCATTGGCATCGTTATTCAAGGTATTTTTCCCTCTCCATCTCTTGAATTATTTTATAGTGATTTATCTACTACATGGATTGATCTGAATGTTAATTGGTGGTCTCTATTTGTAATCAATGATTGAGTTCGGGGGGGTGGGGTTTCATTTTTGAAGTCTATGCTTGGATTTTCCCTATTACTTCAATAGATAGGATAAGCACCCATTCTTTCAAGGGTTCTTTCAATGGGGATTCCTTAGAATTTGGATCACAATGCCATCGATATCCTCATAGATCTTTCCATTCCTCAAACTTTGACTTTGGTATCCATATGGGATTGGGTGAAAGTCCTATGAATGCGAATTCCCATAAGGGTAGGGAAGGAAAAATAACTTTTCCAAAGCACAAAACAAAGATGTTACAAAAATATCTTATGGTAAACAACATTCAACTCAAGGGGTCCTTATAACATTGCAAGCCCCCATCGTGGCTCCTTCATGATGCTTCTCTCCCTGAACTGTAGGGGTCTGAGAAACCTATCTAAAAGCCCATATCTATGTAGATTAGTTGTTACTAGTCATGTTTTAATGCTTCTCCTTCAAGAGACTTTGGGGGAGGGGGGATTTATTTTGGCTTACTTGAAAAAAATGATTCCTGGGTGGTAGTTCTCTTATTTGGACGATAATGGTTTCTGTATTGGTTTGGCAATTGATAAAAACCTAGGTTTTGACAAAATGATCAACTCTTGGGTTATGGTTTCAACTCTAGGGCACTCATTTTTCTATGCTAATCTAGAAATATATCTTGTGGTCCTCAATGTTAATGATCCCAAACAGGACAAAAAAATATTTTTGGGAGGAACTTTTTATTTCCTCATTTGTTTTGGCCAACAATTTAATTATAATTGGTGAATTTGATTTCTCTATTAAGCTTCGAAAATCTTGGGGTCAAGATCACATGTTGATCTCAATTAAACCAACTCTATTAACTATATAAGGGCTCACTAGTTGATTGATGTTGCTTGTACTAAACTTGGGCCTATCCAGAGGAACAAAAAGACCAATCTAGATAGGATCACTAAAAGCTTGGATCATTTTCTTATTCTTGAAATATTTTGGATGACTTACCCCTAATTTATTAATGGATAGGTCACGATGTTGAAGAATCTAGAGAAAAGTAGTTATGATAGGATTCTTCTAGCAATGATAACAATTTGTGAAGCACTTCTAATTTTCTTGTTAGCTTGATCTTCTTCTTATTGTTAATGTATGTCATTTTACTTCATCAAACTACTACCAAAATATAAAAGACAAGAAAACAAGATGTTGGCTCTCTGCCAGGGAAAAAACCTCCCTCTCTCTCTTAGAGAAGAAAACCCTTTCTCAAAATTCTCTTATTCAATATTCTATTGATAAATGCCAAACCCTAGACCCTTGAAAAGAATATCCTTCAAGCACAAGTCAAGTACTTTTCCTTCTTCTTCCAGCACTTCACCCTTCTTTCGACACTTAGTTCCTATTCTTGCAACTGATACTAGTTCTAGATATGCTAGCTCTAGAAGAGATATTCCTCTTTTATCCTTAGTGGACTCTTTCACATATGAGGAGTCCCTTATCTCTTACCCAATCGACCTTTTTTTTTAGATATTGTTGCAGGTTTGATATTACAATAGTGTAGCCCTATCTCTTTGCACGTGTGAGGGATTCCTTAGGTGAATGTCCTCTTTCTTCTTTGCTTGAGTGAGAGGATTTATAGACCTATTTATCTAGCCCAAACAACGATATATATATTACCGTAGTAGAGGGTTGCTATGACAGCAAAGGGACCCTCTATTTCTTCAGACGTATGGCTATAGTAGGCCTTAGAATAGTTCTCTAAGGTTTGATGTTCCTTTTCTTTGCTTTGATGCACTAGAGGCTCCTTAATTTGACTTTTCTTCAACCTTAAATCATCTTTTTTCTCACTGATTTCAGAGTTAATGATACTTATCATTGGAGGACTAGACAACCTATATATATATAGGCATGTCCCTCCTTTTAGGTTGACTTGAGGCCGACTTGTAGACTTGGGGCTGACTTATCATTTTTCACTTCAGATTTGCTTCTTCGGTGATGTTGTTGCTTGGAGGAGACTTGTGACTTTGCTTGGAGGAATATCTTGGAATCTAATACATATTTACACATGGTGTAACATGCCCTTACGAGTCTTCAAAATTTCTTTTGACTCTTTTAATTTCCTATAGTAGTTTAACATGTGCTAGAACTATCTAAGAAGAAAGAAACTCATTGATATAAATAACAAAAATAATATTTATTTTCTTTTATAAATACAAATATCAAAATCACATCTATGAAGATCAATCCTAGTTACACTTTATTCAACACTCCCTCTTAACTAGGGAGGTATTCATAAATCATTACAAGGTGTTTGGCCATTTTCAATCTTGAAGAATTCACTTAAGAGAAACCAGATTGACAATCCATCTATTATAGCATCATAGTAACCAACATTGTTTCCATAGAAAGGCCTTGACTAATATATCCATCTATTATTAGAAAATAGCATAGTGTTTGTGAGACGAATTATTGTATACACCTTAATCATTGGCTCTCAAGGTACATAGCCACCCAGGTGTTCACCGAGTATGACCTTCTAGGACTATTCTTATCTTGGGTTCCCATCTCTTAAATAATATCGGTCCTCTTGCCTACTCTTATATTGGATTCCCTAAACATCCTCAAAGAGCATCAAATGCCAGATGATTAAAAAATCCTCCATTCTTTCTTCCAACTAGAAGACAAGAATTTTGTATGTACCTCTCCCTCTCAACTGGGGAAGATATTCCCAAGCTCCCTCTGACTAGGAACTTTCCCAAGATCCTTTGTAATCAAGAACTTGTTAGAATTCCCACTTAGCTAGGGACTCATTCATACATCAACAAAATTTTCTTCATGGGTCCTTCAGCTGCTCAATCTCCTTCTTTTCTTGATGTCATGAAACTTTTTATTGAACTTCTTCTTTGTAGGGCATCGGCCATCGATCACTTTCCTTCTTAGTTTGTCATGTCATTTCTTCATTTGTGGAAAGTGGCTTTCTTGATACATGTATGGATATTTTTCATATGACTAGTCCTTTGTCATGTTGCTTCATTTTCGGAACATTCACCATGTGAATGCTTTGTGGTGATTTCCCTTTTAATAATTTGTTCTAGTATCCCTTCATGACTTCATCCTGATGTGACTTCAAAACTTAAATAGTAATTTTTTGGATGGATTTTCATCATGACATCTTGTTGACTTGAATCAGTAACCTATAACTTCATATCTCCAAGGCCTTTCTAAGTGTCAAGGGTCCTTTGATCTTTTTCTTCCTTTATTAGAGTTTTCGTGCCTTCTTTTGGAAGATATCTTCCATGAGTTTGTTAGGTAATGATTCATAGTGACCATGGTGTTATTTCATATTTGATAAATTTCTTCATATGTTTCTTCATATATTGTTTAGTCAACCACCTCATACGCTTTATGAGTGCACTTCTTCATTTTAACTTTCACTAATGTGTGTCTCATGCCTTCGAGCATGTTATTAGTGAAATAGATCTTTCTATTCTTGATCATGTTCTTAGAACTATTCCCCATGATTCAATATACATATGATGACATGACTTAAACATAGATGCATACATACCTCATCTTAGTTCTTCTTTTGGTCATCTTAGCTTCCTTTGTTGGTACTTCTAAATTGAGATTTCCTCAATTTCTTTTGCTTCATCTTTTCTTGCCTACATGTCATCCTTTCTTGAATCCCATGAATGGAACTCCTATTGAGACATCTGCTCCTTTATGAATATTCTATTGAAGATTCTATCAGAGGATCTTGATGATCATTATCCTGCAAATGCTTCTTCCTTGTTGATGATGGAGGCTTTATAAGATTTTAACATGATTATTTTCTTTCATCATGGATGAGGTTATTCATTAGCTACATCCTTCTTACATGAATACCTTGAGCTATTTCTATATCATGCTCCTATATTCTAGAATATGCTACTAAACTATGCATTTTATCCTATTTCTATATTCTCCTATGATACTCAAAACTTTGAAAGAAGACTTATGTAAATAAGTTGACTTATTCAAGGTAGAGGTCTAGAGGGTCCTCCTTTTTCTACTTCTTATCTTCTTCTTTCACGTCATGTGAGCTTATTCTCTTTTTCTCTTATTGTTGTCCTTCTTAAGCTTGGGACAATACCTTTTGTAGTGACCCTATTCTTGACAGCCAAAGCATTAGACTTTGGACATATCTCTATTGTTGGTCCTTTGTGGACCAAATTTGCCAAATTTTCCCTCTCTATTGGCCATGAATACTTGCTCCTTTGATCCCACATCATCATTGGATTTGAGTCTAGTATCCTAAATTTTGCATAGAGACCAAAGTTCACTTAGTAGGGTAGATTACTTCTTGGCATATATACTTGATGTGAAGTTGCCCCAATCCTCAAGTATCACATTAAGTACCACAATTTTCATTTCTTTGTCAGACATGACATCTCCTGGTTCTTGAATTTGATCTCCCATATTAAAGATCTTCATGAAGTATGGAGCTATTCCTTCCTTTGATATCTTCATCTTGTATAATTAATTGCATAGTGATATCACTTCTCCAACTATGCTAACCGAGAATAGCTCTATTAATTTATCATAGATTTCTTTTTATGTTTAAAATTTGGAAACATATGGAATGAGAGAGTCCTTGACGGATTCTATTAGAATCCTATGAGCTCTTGTTTCATCCTTTTTGTACTTTTCTAAGGCTTGAGTTTGTTCCTTAGCAGGGATAGTGATATCCCCTTTGATGTGGTCTAAAAGTTCATTCTCCTTGAGAAGTAAATCAGTCCTCTTCTTCCATGCAAGGAAATTAGTAGTCCCAACCAATTTTTTTCTTTCCTTGAAAAATACGTTGGGATATGTTCAAAAGGGGACATACAAATACTTACTTGATAGTGTTTGTGATGTAGTAGTTTTTCTTCCTTCTTGAAGATTTGATGATTTTCCTTATTGGATCTTGATGATATCCAAATTGCCTTCTTAAAAGAGACTTGATTGATGATGAATACTTATGGAAGAGTGAGGCTTGACTTGGAATGCTCTTCTTTTGAATATGATGTAACTTGACATAGGTGCTTCTATAAATAGATTTTCTTGTATGCACCTTTATATAAAATGCTTCTCTTCTTGCTTTGTAGTCTTCCTTGATGGATAGTATATGGTATACCTCCTTATCCTTGATGTATTTGAGACTTTTGGCTTAATTATTCAACCTTATATGTGTTCTTGAAATTCCCTTCCTTGATTTGTCACCTTAGCTCTGATACCATGTTGAATAATCTAGGGAAAAGTAGTTATGATAGGAATATTCTTCTAGCAATGATAATAATTTGTGAAGCACATTTACTTTTCTTATTAGCTTGATCTTCCTCTTATTATTAGTGTATGTTATTTAACTTAATCAAACTTCTATCAAAATAGAAAATATAAGAACAAAAGATGTTG
The DNA here is from genome assembly GCA_000404065.3 of Pinus taeda. NCBI lineage: Eukaryota > Viridiplantae > Streptophyta > Pinopsida > Pinales > Pinaceae > Pinus > Pinus taeda. The sequence continues at coordinate 9,591 of APFE030332608.1, forward strand.
GCTCTCTGCAAGGGAAAAACCTCTCTCAATTACAGAGGAAACCCATTTCTAAAATTTCTCTTATTGAAGATTTTATTGATAAATGCTAAACCCTATACCCTTGACAAGAATATGCTCCAAGCACAAGAAAATTCCTTGTCCTTCTTCTTCCGGCACTTTGTCCTCTTTCTTTTGACACTTCATTCTTCTTCTAACAATTGATACTAGTTCTGCATATGCTAGCTCTAGAAGAGATATTCCTATTTTAGCCTTAGTGGACTCTTTCACATATGAGGAGTTCCTAATATCTTACCCAACCTTGCTCTTTCTTGAGATATAGTTGCAGGTCTAATATGGCAGTAGTGCAACCCTATTTCTTTGCACATGTGAGGGGATTCCTTAGGTGAATGTCCTCTTTCTTCTTTACTTGAGTGAGAGGCCTTATAGACCTATTTATCTGACCCAGACAATGATATATATATGATTGTAGTAGAGGGCTGCTATGATAGAAGAGATATCCTCTATTTCTTCACAAAAGTGGATATATTAGGCCTTAGAATAGTTCTTTAAGGTTCATTGTTCCTTCTCTTTACTTCGTTGCACTAGAGGCTCCTTAATTCGACTTTTCTTCACCCTTAACTCGTCTTCTTTCTCGTTGATTTCAGGGGTGATGATACTTGTCATTGGACGAGTGGATAGCCTCTATATATAGAGGTTTATCCCTCCTTTTAGGCAAACTTGAGGCTAGCTTGTAGACTTGAGTCCAACTTATCATTTTTCACTTCATATTTTCTTCTTTGGTGATGTCATTGCTTTGAGGAATATCTTGGACTCTAATACATATTTATACATGGTGTAACATGCCATTAACATTATTCAATGTTTCTTTTGAATCTTTGACTTTCCTATAGAACTTTTACATTTCATATACCTATCTAATGAGCAAGAAACTCATTAATGTAAATAACAAAAATAATATTCCCTTTCTTTTATAAATATAAAGATAAAAATTACATTTATGAAGACTGATCCTAGCTACACTTTCTTCAACAGAGGGTGGGGGTTTTGATCATTAACCTATTTACTTGGAGCTTAAAGAATAGGGTGGGAAACCCTTAAGCCCTTTAAATCTTAATGCTACATGGCTAAAGGAAGAGTCTTATATATAACTAGCCAAATCCACCTAGAATGTATATCATCCCTGGGTTGGCTCCTCTATGGCTACTCAATTTCTGGACAACCTCAACTTTATCAAATAGGCCACAATCACTTGGTTTGCTTTTAAAATATCTGAGGATTTTCTTTAGCTTAGGGCTATTGAGGAGGCTCTCAAATAAATCTAGGAGGAAGAGGCGAAGGGTTTCAATTTCGAGGAGGAAAAAAAAAAATTGTTGGGTTGGAGGGCAAGAAAGAAAGCTCCTAAACTACCAAGAGGTTACTTGGTGTCTCAAAAGCTATGTTGTTTGGCTTGAGGCTAGGGATGAGAATTCCAAGTTCTCTCAAAAATACAAAAAGAAGAAGAATGTGCAACACTATCTCAAAATTAAGGAATCGAGAAGGAAATTATCTTTCATATTTTGAAGATTTGGCTAATTTGGGTTGTTCACATTTTTGTGGTCTATTCAAGGCACCATAGGGCTCCTCTATTGTTGAATTGGTATGAAATGCTATGATTATCCCTCCGATGAGCCTCAATATTGCAACAAGAATGATGAAAATCCCAAGGCTACAACTTAAATTATCAACCTGGGGTTCATACGAACTTAAGAGATGTCAGCACTATATGTGACACATACAATGTGTCCTTCTTTCATTGATCTAATGCAATGAAGTGAATATCATGAAATCTAACCTAAACTTATTACAAAAATGGAAACCTTAACCTATTACAGGAAATGAAATAAAAGGAAAAAAAACCTATTCTAATTGCATAAAGTAGATAGAATGAGCCAAATCTCAATCATTACATTCAAAAAAGATTAGATCTTGTAACAGAGTTCACTAGGTGCTTCATAAAGTAATCATGAAAATCATCACTATGTCATTCAATTCATGAACATGACTACTAACCCTTAATTGTTGGAATGTGTTGTAGTGGAAAAAAGGTAAGTACTAAGTGGTATTTGGTCTTCATTAATCATGGATTCAAATTCAGTAGATCATTATTCAATCCTAAAATGCAACAAACAAAGGATTTAAGGCAAATCTAGCCAAATTTAGACAATGTTATTGACTACTACTCCTCGAGATAACTTGTTGAATTCCAAAGAAAATCAAATGCAAATGAGATCGAATTTTATTTTATTAAGTAGGATGTCCTAGGATCCTATTCCAAGTGGAATCACTAAAAAAATACCCCTGCTAACATGTGCTAAAAAATAGCAAAAATTACTACTCTAAAAACCAAAAATTTAATTAGTGAGCTAGTTAACCTATCAAATTCCTAACCTGATCAAGTGAAAATAATATGCAATAATTTTTTTTTATTAACTTGAATGTTTTATGACTCAATATAAGTAGAATAAACTCAAATTAATCTCATTACAATTTCCTAAAAGATATCATAAAATTACTATTTTTTGCTACAAGAGACTTTCGGAAATTTTAGATTTGTGAACTAGTAAACCAATCCAAGTAGCTCAATGATGAATATCAATTTTCAAAGTTTCTCTAAGGATGAATCATGCTTGTGACTCTGTAAATAACCTACAAGAAAAATAAATTCAATAATTTAACAAAATACTACCTACAACAAGAGAATCATGAATAGTAAATGCATAAATAAGAGATGCAAGCGAAAAAAACATTCAAAGAAAATAAGGAAACTGTGAAATTGGGCACTAAGGCTCTTGGGATGGCCAAGTCTATGGATATTTAGAGTCCTATAAAGGAAACCAATATTTAGAAGCTAAAAATGACACCAAATGTCGTTATTTGAATCAATCCAAGTACACCCTGCTAGAAATGAAAGTGGAGTTGCTAAATAACAAGTTTTATCCACAATAAGACTAAGAAATACATGACCCTATAGGAAAAATCGAATTGGTAGATATACAAAGTGATGAGAAAGCATTCTCCTTGAAAGGAGGTAGCTTTCCCCTCCAAAATCCCTCAAAATGTTGATCTAGTTCCCAACACTAGGAATTTGCATTAAATGACCGGGAACACATTCCTAGCTGATTTTCTCAATCATTGGAGCTCCAAAATATGTTCAATAGTTTCATAATATTTTGTTAATTTATTATCCAATCTTGGTCCATCTTGTAGCGAGGACAAATTCCCTATATTATCTCATCCTCCAATTCTTCATAATCTTCCCAATATTCTCACGCTATTCTACAAAATAAATAATATCAGGCACATAATATGTAATTATCTTTAAACCTTCCTAATGAACATTTTAAAGTTAAAAATATGTCATCTAATGAAAAAAGAGAGGTTTAATGTGTTGAAGGATGGTAATATTGGCCTTAATTTATGTCTAATTTGGAGGCCTGTCACCCTTGTTATGCATATGATGCAAATAATGGTAATTTGATGCTAGTGTTCACTAAATAAAACTCTTGGTGATTTTATATAGATTTTAGAAGGAGAAGACTATGGCCCTAGATGGTTGTTCAGTTGAGTTCTTCATTGGAGTTTTTGACAACATTAGAGAAAATATTCTTTGTTTCATGGAGGATTTGAGATATACAAGCATGATTCATTAGTCCTTCAACTCCACCTTCATTGATCTAATCCCCAAGGTGGATTCCTTTACCTCTTATGATTACTTTTGACCTATATCCCTATGAAATTACATTTATATGGTTATCACAAAAGTAATTTCCTATAGATCTAAGACCTTACTCTCTAATGTGATCTCAACAGGAAAATATTCCTTTCTGGAGTGAGATAGATAATAAAGACAAAGGGGTGGCTCGGGAGGGGATTCATAGCCTAAAACAATGACAATTAAAAGGGGTTGTCTTAAAAATAAATCTATAAAAATATTTTGATCGGGCTAATTAGCTATATATCTGATTGCAACTCTCATTTGGGATTCAAACTTGCCTTCCTTAACTAGATTATGAGTTGTTTCTCCTTGGTTTCATTCTTTGATCTTATAAATGGGTTTTCCTCCTATTTTTTCTCTATTGAGTGTGGCCTTAGACAGGGGTGTTTGTTTTCCCCTCTAATTTTTCTCTTGATTAGTGAAGGTCTTAGCATATCACTCTTTTATTATAAAAGAAGTGGCCTCTTGGTTGGTATCTTTGTGGCTCCAGGTTTAAAAATCATCCATTTAATTTTCAATTATAATATAATTATCTTCTATAATGGTTCATGTAAATATATATCAGCAATTAAGGATGTGCTCACCCTTTTTTAAGATGCTACAAGTATGATAATAAACCATCTAAAGTCTTGTTTAACTCCATTAAATCTTAATGAAGATGAGTTAACTCACATTCAAAATATTTTCCCTTTTGAACTAACAACATTAGATGAAGCTCTCAAGTATCTTGGCTTTTGTCTTAAACCAAAATACTCTAAGAAAACATATAAGAACTGACTATTAGTCAAAATGGAAAATAGACTTAGCATATGGAGCCTATGCTAGTTATCAAGAGATGGTAGGTTGGTTCTTTTCAAGTCAATCCTAGAAGCCATCTTGATATACTGGATGGATTTTTCATGGATCCCTAAGAGCATTTTAGAAAACACAAGGAGAATATGCTACAAGTTTCTATGGGCAGGGTCGTTGGATAGTTTTGCTTTTCCTTGGGTCAAATGGGGTCATATTCCCCTCCCAAAGTCCTGGGGGGGCTGGGGGTTGAATAATTTACCTCTTCTATAAAATCCTCTTATTTCCAAAGTGAGTTGGAGACTCATTTTCTCCTTGGGTCTATTTTTTATTATCGTTACCTAGTAGTATATACACCCTCTTTCAATCTTGGATTAGATCATATTACCATACAAGGTTATGCACAACTATTCTTTAATTTGGAAAGTTGGTATTTCTTCCTTCCCCACTATCGTGAATGGTCTCATATGGAAAATTGGAAATGGATCATGCCTTAGGCTTGGTATTGATCCATGGTTCATATGAATTAAGGTTTTTCAACAACCTGGGGATCTTATTAATTGAATACAGGAAAGGGTATTCTTCTCATTGGAACAAATTACAAGGAGGGAAGTGAATATATTGAGTCTACATAGGTGGATTTCCTCACGCCAGGTCAACCTGCCACAATATTTTAGATATATTTGGATTAGTTATGTCATGGCATTGGCCTCAAGAAATATCAAGTTTAATGAGGATGTGAATGAGTTGTTCTAGCAACATTCAACGAATGGCCAATATTGTCCAAAATTGAGATATGCTTTCCTTATTTCTAACCATTTTCTAGAGAATCCATTTGGATGAAGAAAGCTCTCTAGATATTAATAATTCCAGCAAAAACTCATTTTTTCATGTGGTGCTTACTAGAGAATGATATTCCTACCTGGGACTTTCTCCAAAAAAGGAATATGATTGGTTTGAGCTAGTGTTGTCTTTGTAGATCCCATGAGGAGACTATGCAAAAATTATTTGTATTATACTATGGCATTGATCCAACTCAGATAATTATATTACTTTTCATCCATCGTGATACTTTTAGAGTGGAAAAGGTGGAGGAAGCAACTCACAGGACCATTTTTATTGGCGGGTCATAGTTGGGAAAAACAGGGTCTAAAACCTTATGGGAGCATTTTGAGGCATCAATTGACTTTTTTAGGGTTAAAACTTTGTCACTTTAGTGTTGCATATTTGTTTCCTATTCTACACACATATATATTTCCAACAACACAAGGATCACATCAATGAGAGTCTGTATTCGAAAGTTATGCCACTTAGAAGTTAACCTTCCTATTTTAACCACCATAATTTGAGAGCATGCCACATCAACCCCCACTACTCATGAAAAAGTAGTTAGAAACATTCTTATGGTGTAAGTCTCTAAAAGAGTATATATTATAACTATATTTAAATGATGAGGTAGTCAAACCTAACCACTAGTAGGCTATTGGGTTGTGCTATAACCGACCCACTAGGAGAAAAGGGATTCCATTTTTCAAGTGCATATGTTCCATAGATAAGAAAAATTAGCCAAGAAGGATAGGAGAAGGGAAAATTTGAAGGATGGAAATTTATCTTAAAGTTTAGAAACCTCGGCGAATTGCACTAATCCATAATATGAAATCTATAAAATGTTTGGAGATACTTTTGAAAAAATATTCAAATTTATAATATTTTTATATAGTCTATATATAGTTTTTTGGCAATTTTTAGGGTAAAATAATTTCATTCTATAAAATTTGGACGAATCATTTTTACAAAGAAATGGAAATTAGAGAACCATCTTTTTGGAAAAGGTATAGAAAATTAGCCCATGGGCGAATATTAGCCCCTAAAATTTTCCCTGGATAGGAGGTAGAGAAAACAAACAGGATTAGTCCATTGTAGCAGCCCAGAGGGCATGGGCCATACTTATTTGTAATTACAACCATATTTCCATTTAGAGAAAGAGATCAGAGTGGCCTCACCTTCCAGCCAGGTTTTTCTCCTAAAAAGGTTTCCTAGATCATAGCTTGTGTCAAATGTGTGTTTAAGCTTTCTATTTTGATGTTCTCTATTTTATGCATAATTTTAATTTTCATGCATGCACTGTTAATAATAAATCTACAGATCTAGAAATCTAATAAAATTGTAATAGTGTAGAATATCAGATTTTAGATATAATTTTATTACATTTGTTGTGATGAGATGTCTAGTGGAATATCCATGGAAATTTACTAATCATATTGGTATCAAAGTCATGTTTCTTTGGGTGTATTGGAGAGATATGTAGGGGATCTAAATTGGTTGGACCAAGTCATAAAACCCTAATCATGGCCTACGAATCTGTGAATAACCCTCATGATCCTCATAGAAGAGGTTTTTGCAGTTGGAATGACAAGCCATTGATATAAATTGTAATTTAAATCTCCTCATTGTGGCCCTGAGTAATAATCTTAGGATATTTGGATAATATAGGGGTTTAAATTAAGAGGTCAAATCAGAATGGAGATTAGGAGATTGGGATGAAACAAAGAATTAGCTGAATAAAGAACCCATAAAAGGTCAACCTTATTCAAGTGTCATGAATCAATCACAACCCCTATTTAAAATGGAAGCGAATGTTGATATCAATTCATACCATGGCGAGATTAACACTCTGAAGATGAGTCACTAGTTGTAGCAACTAGAAGTCTATTTTAGTGTCCATCAAATTGAAGAAGAACTAAAGATTTCATTTGCATGGTTGAAATTAGAGGTCCATGCACTGACTTGGTGGGAGAGCCACACAGAGACCTTGAGGTTGGATGGAGATCCTCTAGTGACTAATTGGGAGGACTTCAAAACCCTCATTATGTCACAGTTTTACCCTATTGGGTATGTATAGGAATAGTGGATTTGGTGACACTACTTCAGGAAAAATTCAAGGCAAAGCATGCAAGAGTACACCTCAAAGTTCAGAACATTGGCCACAATGTTGGGTATCTCCCCGAAGAACTTATATGTACTCCTCAAGTATTTGGGGAGTCTATGCTACTATTTTTGGGTGAAATTGGTGTTTTTCAAGCCCAAATTGGTGGATGAGGCTTGTGTACAGGCACAATACCTGGAGAACATAGGCTTGAACATATCACAATCAAGTGGATCGAAGCAGAAGGAGAAATAAGACACTTTAAAGGAGGGGAAAAAGAAATAGAAAGCGGAAAAACATAAAATTATGGAAGCCACAACTCACCAGTGGAAAGATGCCAACAACCATTGCAAAATTGAGATGAATATAGAGGAGAAGTGATGGAAGTTGCATCCAGAGCTAAACTCAAAGAAAAAGAAAAATATAATAAGAGGAAGAATCTCATGGCCATTGATTTGAGAAACCAAGTTGAAAGTAGATTGAACATGGATGAGAATATTGTCTATATGTCAACACAAAAGGAGGTGAATCTGTGTAGCCTTCCACAATAGGAAGAGAAAGAAATGACCAAACTCTTCCATATAAATATAGAGGTCAAGAAGACAAAGATTGATGTTATGTTTGACTCAAGATCACAGATGAATCTCATTGTAGCAGAGCTAGTCAAGAAGTTGGGGCTTGAATTTTGTGACCATCCAAACCCATATCCATTGGGATAGGTAAATAAGGATGCAGAGTTGAAGGTAACAAAATAGCATAAAAGTAGAATTTCCATTAGTGCTAATTTTACTGATGAAGTAGAACTAGATGTCATTCCCCTTGATGTATGTGGAGTCGTGTTTGGGAGTCCCTACATGTACACATGATATGTAATATTCATGAAGAGGTCCAACTAGTGTTATCTCATAAATGATAAAAAAATCAAGAAACATTAATGCACAAAAAGGAAAGTCAAAAATTTCGCTTGTAAGTTCCAACCAAGCAAAGAAATTGATCAGTTCTAGCAAGAAGTATGCTTCATTATTTTTAAGAGAAAATCAATTTGTAGAAGGGTCAGTAAGAGGCAAGGTATCTCTGGAAGTGTGTACTAAGAAAAAAAAGTAACAACTAAAAGAGTTTCTACAAGCATGCAGGGATTTGTTCCGAGAGCCTAAAGGGTTACCACCCAAGAGGGATCTCCAGCTATTACTTAACTCCCCATTGACAAACATTGGTTTATACAGGTAGTTTGTTATATAAGCAAGTGAGGTGAAGAAATAATTTTAGTATTTGTTGGAACATGGTGTCATTAAACGAGTACATCACCATGTGGGTCGCCCATCATCATTGTTCTGAAGAAGGATGGGACTTGATATATGTTTATAGATTACAGGGCGCTCAACAAAATCATGCCAAAAATAGATACCCCCTACCCAAGATAGATGATCCGTTGGATCAGTTGTAGCGAGAAAAGTACTTCACCAAGGTGAACTTTAAGTCAGGGTATCATTAGGTTCAAGTCAAAGAAGAAGATACATCAAAACCCGCCTTGAAAACCAAGCAAGAATTGTATGAGTGGTTAGTCATGCCATTTTTCCTATGCAATGCACCAACTATGTTTATGAGATTAATGATTGATGTATTTTGCCCTTCTATATATTCATTTTTTCTTGTCTATTTGGATGATATACTGGTATACAATGCTACCTAACAAAGCACATTTCATATTTGACACAGGTTTTGGAGACATTAAAGAAGCACCAGCTTCTTGCAAATCTCAAGAAGTGTGATTTTGCACAACAACCTTTGGTGTATCTAGGGAATGTGATAGGTGAAGGATAGTTGAAGATAGATCTTGCCAAGATGGAGGCCATCATGAAATGGTCAACGTCTACTAATGTTTTTTAGGTCAGGAATTTCATTGGGGAAACATAGTACCTGAGGAAATTCATAGCCTCATTTTCAGTTGTAGCAAAACTACTCCACGCCATAATAGCAAGTGGCAAGAGTTTCCAGTGGGGAAAGGGTAAGATGTCTTTCGAGGAGCTAAATAAAAATATCGGTTAATCACCAATTCTAGTATTACCAAAATTGCAATGACCCTGTTAGAGTCGGTGTTGTCAGTCCTCTGGCAGAGATCAAAACTCTTTTTGCATTTCATTTTAGGGGTCCCGCTCCATTCACTCCAGCTGCATTCCGCTAGGGGCATGCCAATAATCTGATGGAGAAGGTCTTGTTAGTCATTTCCCCTCATGTCTATCTCCTGCTGGCTTAGGTCTTTTGTCAATGATCACTAAAGTCCATGACAGTCAAGGTCTGGTCCTTTAATGGACAAAAGTCATTTTCAGTCGTTAGGTCTAGGGATCAGATAAATTGGTCTTCAAACATGCCCAATAAAGCCATGCAGGCCAGAGGGAGGCCCTTACAAAGTTATGATTTATAGATTTTCATCGTCATGTCGACATATTACGACTGTTCTTCAAAAATCTGTTTTGAAGAAAAGTCAAACAGTGTGTCGTTTGTGATAAAATTTCAAAAAATTCTCCAGTTGATTTCTTCAGGTGCAGTAATGGTTTCCGTGGCCAAATTCCCTGTCATGCAACCCCTGTAAAAAGTGCCGAAAATTTCATCATTCTAGCTAAAAATTCAAAGGAAAAAGTGAAATTCACTGTTGCATTAAATCAGTGAAAAGTGTCAAAACATAACATTAGCAAAATGGGTTTCTAAAGAAGCAAAAATTTAACCTATGACTTCAGAGTCTTTATATAAGAATTCCCACAAGTAAACAAAGTTATTGTGCTAATCAAGGTTATTGAGAAACATAACAAAGTGTTTGAGAGTGCAAAGCATGCGTTTGGAGGGAGTTGGAGTCGTTTTCAGGAGCGCGACGCACAGATAGAGGGGCGCGACAAACATAGAGGGCGTAGCGCACTGAGCGCGACCCAACAATGCAAATTTTACAAGGGTGCGATGCATATAAAGGGTGCGGTGCACACCCATAGAGTCCTGAAATTGTGCCAAATTGCCTCAAGTTGCTTGCGAAACCACTCAAATCGACAGGTAGGCTCTATATCGTGGCTTGCTCATCAAATTTTGTGAATGTTATGGTGGTTCATGGCTATGTATAATTGCAACAAAACTCATACAACCAACCACTAAAAAAACATCAAAGCCATGGTTGCTAGGGCTGAAAACTGTGGTGTTAGTTCCAAGGCTCCATTATCACCCCTCATTTTTCCCTTTCTTACCATTTTTCCCTATCCCCCCTATCCCATTTTTTCCTATTTTCATTACCCTAAAATATTACCAAACCCCTATTCCTTATCCCTCCACTCTTTGGTCAATATAAACCCCAAAACCCTACCTTGATCAAAACCCCAAAACCCTACCTTATCAAATCCCCAAACCCTCCTACATATCCCTAAACAAAACTTCTCCCCATAACCCCTATTCCCATCATATTATTCCCCTCCTAATACTCCCTCTTTTCATTGTTCCCCTTGGTGGCAAATATCACAACAACACCTAGTTTCACACCATCATCAAAGGGCAGCCTAATTACAGTACACACAATAGTCATGGCATCTGATAATTCATTAGAGTATGAGATGGAGACACAAAGTGATTCATCCTCAGAAGAACAGGCTCCCAGGAGACATCACAAGAGTGGCAAACATGTTAGGGATGAGCCAACTACCCTCACAAAATTGCAGGCCTGCCCTCTTGCTATGTCATGTTTCTAGCATCTATCATGTTTTGACCAAAGGGTGGGTAATGTTAGAGTTCATCATGAGTTGGCCCGTCTTTTTGTGCTTCACCTACATGGAGGTCACTCTATCTTGGCCGGGGTCACCTTCACATTGACACCCGAAACTATCTCATTGGCAACCGGCATACCAAATGTTGGAGAACGGTGGCACAAGAAAGAGAAGGTGGATAGGCAACATTATGAGCCTTAAATTAAGGCCAGTTTCTTGAGGCAGCTCACAAGAGTCTTTCCATTCAGATATTTGAAAGATGAATATTCTCCGCTCATGAAATTGATCATGAAATACTTCAGCTATGAGGGGAGGTTCTCTCGTCTATATGCCTATCACATCAGGTTGCTCATGCACTTTACCAGGGTACAGATGATGAACCTCCCATTTTTCATTTGCAGGAACATAGAGAGGATGAACACCATCATGCAACATAAGACCCTTCAGTGGCAACTTAACAGTGTTTATCACTTTGCTCTTATCCGGATTTTGGTGGATCATCAGTTGGGATTGCAGGGCATTGCTTGGGAGGACTTCATCTCCCGTGACCACTTCAGCACTTCACAGGTATTATCAGAGGCGAAACATGAGATAGGTGGTCCTTATCATCAGTGTGAGCGCCATGATACCACTACTATGCCAGTATTCATCACCTATCAGAGAGGCAATAGACATTTGTTTGCAGCAGCAAAGCGAGTGTTATCTCCACCCGGGGTGGAAGGGGCCTCACTTTCAACATCGACAACACAGGTATAGGACAAGGGCAAGAGGCCCATGCATGATGAGTGGCCATCAGGTGAACAAGAGGCCAACTTCATCCTCATTTAGGATGATGGTGTAGATGACAAGAGTGCCACACTTAGGAGGACCATCCAGGAGCAGAAAATGGAGATCCAAGACTTGTCACTCAATTTAGAGAGGGCCAAATGGATTATCAGGTATCTGGAGCAAAGGAACAAATAGCTCGAGGACTAGCATGAGATCATGGAGTTGTAAAGCATCCGTGAGAATCGACAAGCTTCCCAACATAGGAGGATCGAGTTCACTCCCTTAGAGCAAGAGATTAACAATGACCATGAGTCTTGGCTCGAGCACATCAACATCCACCTTGAGAGATTGCTAGAGAAGGTGAACAAGGACAAAACCATACTGAGATGGATGGTTTATCATTACAGGGCATGGAACATGAGTTCGAAGGCTCAGATAAGGAGTTTGAAGGTAAAATTGAGCAAAGCAACAAAGAGTCAAAAGGGGAAAAAAGAGCAAGATCGGCTTCGAATCTTGGCTAAAGCCTTTGTGGCCCAGCATATTACCTCTTAGAGAACCTCTAGCCCAAATTTCAAGAAATTTGGGGCAATTTTGGTCACATGGAAAAATTTTGGTCACAACACAGGTTTTTTCTCCCTATGCGTTGTGCCACTGGTGTGGTGCTTAGGATTGGGAGCTCCAAATGACAAATTGCTTGCATTTTTGGTTTCAGCATGCAAAATCACGACTATTAGTGCATGGAAAAGAAATTTGGGCATGATTTGAGTCTCCAGGAGGTCAAAAACACTCAAACAATGACCTCTCTACCCCTATTTTGACACACAGGAAGCAGTCTTGGGAGAATGAAGATTTGGAGGGGTAAATGAGCACCAAATTCAGAAATTCCACTTGGGTTGGAAAGTAGATAGGCTAGGATTTCCAACAGACACACTTGGGCACATTTTGGACTCCCGAAGGTACCTTACAATAGCCTACAAAGTGGCGTGGCGGATATAGAATTGGGTGCGGCGCATATAGAGAAAAAGGCCAAATTCACCTCCGTTTCGCAAATTTTCGATTCACGACTTTCTCCAAGTGGGCCCACTCATCTACACTTCACTTTTTTTGTCAACTAAGGAAAATTTTAAAGAGTTTGGCTTCTATCCAAGTGGCAAAGGAAGGCAAAAAGTCACCCAAGCCATTTGCCATTTTTGTAACGCTGCACTTGTAGCTAATGGTTCGCTTTCCATCTCCATTTTGTAATGATTTGAGAAACTCCCCAACTCTTGGTCATTATACTTCCTCATGACATAGTCTGTGTGTTGTATGCAAACCGTTTGCAAAGGGTTGGTTGATTGTAATTTCTGGGAGACTTTGGGAAAGAAACTCTGTTTCTTCATTGTATATTTTGACAAAGGATTAATGAAAGGAAACAGCTCCGTTTCATGAGATTCATGTGGTTGTGAGTGTAGCAAATGTGTTTTCCCTCATGTTTCATATGTATTTCATTATGTTTCATAGTTCATTCATATTCATTTCCAGTGAAATTTTCTGAGTAAGATAAGGTAGAATTCAATTTTATTGCTCTACCTGTGGGAAGGTTTCACGCTGTGTGTGTTTCTTCTATTGAAAAGGATTCATGTACTTATGCCCCTTTCACCCTCCTAAGCAATCTCTCCATTCCACGTTATTTCAAACTAAATTGCTAGACTTTCTGCCTGTCTTTCCTCACGAGGTAATCTATGCCTTTGTATTAAATTCTCTGCTCATTGTTGTCCGTTGGTCCCATACCATCCCAGAAACTCAGTCATTCATAAAAAAATTCTTCTTGTATTCATATTTATTTACTAGCCTAAAATCAATATTCACCGTAAGTCACCTCATACCATATCGTTTATTTATTCATTGAGCATGACATGGAGAGAGCCCTCTCCTGTTATGGTAGGGCTAGCTACCAGACTGAGCGTGATTTGTGGTTACCTTGAATTTTGCCTTCCTTCAGCCTAAGGCAGATTTAGGTGCTAACATAGTGGTGACCATATTGGGGAACGAAATTACTCCCCTTACTTATTCATAATTCTAAGCTTCTAGATGATAAGTTTAGGATTTGATAGGCTGAGTGAGTTGGTTGTGTCCTTTAATTTTTCTCAATAGCATGCTGGCTTCTAGAAGATATACCAGAGCTAATCCAGACCCAGATCCTCCACACATCTACAAAAATCCTAATTTGATTCTGAGAATTCATCATCAAGAAAGCTCTATATCTCTCGTGTTTAAATCCCATTCATGCCCTGACATTTTTGAATATCTTGAGGAGCTAGATTTTGATGAGCAATTTGAAATATCGTTGTTCGAGACCAAATCTGAAAGGGCGGTTGACTCTACTGTCCACAATCCACAGTTTCTTGTAGAATTAGAGACGGAAAGGGCTAACCGGTCAATTGATAAATAAATTGTAGCACAGCTTCAAACTCCAATTGCTAGCCCCTTACAAACTATGCACACTCTTCCAACACATCCAAGGCCAAATCCACCAAGAGTGATGGCTGCCCGTTTTGCACCTCTTGTTCTACCTCAAGTTTTAGATGATATGCCAACAGATTATCAAAGAAAAATCCCATTTTTTGATGGCACTCCTTGCAACATTACTGCTCAGCAACATGTGGACAGAATGGTAGATTTCTATGAACTTCATGAGATCGATGCAGAGGATGTGGCAATGAGACTCTTTGTATAGACATTTGCAGGTGAAGTGAGGAAATGGTTCAAAGGTTTGCCGACGACACATATCAATACCTTGGTAGACCTACAAAGACAATTTTTAAACCACTGGGAAGTGAAAAAGAATCCTCTTCAAATTCTGGCTGAATATGAGAAAATCAAAAGAAACACTGGTGAGTCGTTCCAAGACTACTGCATTAGATTCAATTCAGTTTATAATGAAATTCCAGATTATCTAAGGCCACCTGTGGGGCTAGCCATGGTGAAGTTCCTAGATGGTTTTGATGCTGACATGGCTTATCAATTAAGAGAGAGAGAACCAACCACAATGGAAGACATGCAAAAGATAGTGGTTAGCGTTGAAGAAAATCTGCTGATCAAGAGAGCTAGAGCAAAGGCAGAGAAGAAAGTCACCATAAAAGAAGAATCTTCCTCAGTAGATCAACTACTTCGGAAGGTAGAGCAAATGCTTGAAAGGGTGAAACTTGGAAAACCTGAGCCAAAAGTTAGAAATCCTAACTTCCATGGCCAGCAACAGCCACAATATAGAATAAGGTAGAGAGATCAGCGAGCCCAAGAGCAGACATCATAGCAGCCAGTACAGACACCTTTGAAGCAAAATTTTGTGCATGGACCAGAGTCATATGACGATGGGAATATAACAGGTGAAGAAAAATACCTCTTTACTCCTAATGATTTTCCTATTTATATCACTAAGGATGAGGAGTATGCAAAGAGTTTGGCTATACACAAAGATGCAAACTTCATTCTAGCAAACGACACCGTTTTGGAGGAAGAATCAGATGAGTACCAAAGAGGCTATATGAATGCTCTATTCGCCCAGCAGCAACGATATTGACTTAGAAACAAATATGTCCCGGTCAAACCAATTCATAAAAGGAAGGATGTTGAAGCATCAAATAATGATTCATTAGTTGCACAAAGGAAAGGAAAGGAAGTGGTTGATCCAGATAACAGCAAATCACCATCAGCAGAACAATCAAATCAACAAATTGCATCGAAAGAAAAGGAAAAAAAAGAAATCCCAGTCAAAGAGGTAGAAAAGGCTCCCGCTTTTAATTTAGAGAATAAGATTTCTAAATTGAAAGTATCCATTCCCTTGACTAAAATAATGAGGAACAACAGTTATAAAGGGAAAGTATCTAAAATGTTGAATTTGGACCCAATGTTCGACATGGTGAATGTCGAAGATGATCAACCTAAAATGATTTTTGGGCCAGCATCGAATGGTGAGTCTCCTGATAGTGATGTTCCACCTTTTTATATAAGTTTAAGATTGCATGATTTTGTGTTACATAATGCCATGTTCGATTCTGGAGCTTCTCACAATCTCATGCCCAAGGCTATTATGGATAAGCTTGGTCTGGACATCACCCGACAATACCATGATCTCTATTCATTTGATTCCAGTAGAGTAAGATGTATAGGGCTCATCAAGGACTTGGTTGTGAGTCTGGATCAACTCCCAATGAAGAATGTTTTGATGGATGTTGTTGTAGCAGATATTCCTCCCAGGTTTGGCATGCTTCTTTCTAGGTCTTGGGTAGCGAAATTGAAAGGGACACTACAACTAGATTTCTCCTATGCAACAATTCTGGTGTTTGGCCAAATGAGGAAATTGTATTAGGAACAAAAAATGAAATACATGATCACAAGCAAGGAGAAACCAATAAATCATCTGATTAATTATGTACATACAGATTTAGAGTCTTTTGTTTTGTATTCTGATAGTTTCAATGATATCGATAGTCAGTTAGTAGAAGCAGATGATATTTCAGAAATAACAGAAAATTTTAGAGGAGTTTTAAATAAGGAAGGACAAGAACAAAAGAACATCGTTGGGTGATCAGCTGAAAGTAATGGATAGCAAGTAGAAAAGGCACAACAAATAGATTTTCAACACTTGCAAGAGGAGGAAGAAGGTTTGTGGACCATGGATTTCGATGGAGCAGTGGGAAATGATGGTGTTGGAATTGGAATTTGGGTACGCAGCCCTCTCTCCGCCCCAAACAAAGTGCCCAGTAACGTGAGGGTATGCTCTTACAAGTTGGATTTTTATTGTTCAAATAATGAATCTGAGTATGAAGCTCTGATTGTTGGCATAAAGATTCTAAGAAAGATGAATGCTAAGAGGATTTCAATATATGGCGACTCCGAATTGGTGATCAAGTAGGTGAGAGGCGAATATCAAGCAAAGCATCCTCGGATGAGGGCTTACCATAATTCAGTTCTAGACATCCTAAAATTATTTTCAAAATACACCTTGACATGTGTGCCTCGTATACAAAATAGTATTGTTGATGCTCTTGCTAAGGCAGCAAGTAGTTTGAATATCCCAATGAACTCTAGTAATAAATTCAAAATCCATGTCAAGCATCATCCAACTATCCCAGACAAACAGAGATATTGGAAAGTTTTCCATGATGATGAGGAGATTGATAATTTTTTGCAAAACAAGGGCAAGTTCAAAGAAACCTCAATTGATGTAGAAAATGACGATGGTAAAGGCAATGGTACAGATGATGTGCAGATCAATCAAATGGACATGTTGTAGCTAAAGAATAGTGTGATTCCTAAAGGCTTGATACCTTTAGAAGAACTCTTTGATCAAGATGATGTAGCCCGCAAACCAACATTGTAACCAACAGAGAAGGGTGTGGAAGAGGTCAATATCGGAATAACTGCTAATCCTAAATTGGTAAAATTGTCCAAAGCATTTTTTTTGTAAGCTGAGGAGTTACCATTTTCTATTATCAAAATTGAAACCACTACAATCTTAAGGTGGTCTCAACCTGCCCCGAGGGGAAACCAGGTTTATCGACCACCTATAGTTTTTAACTGCTGACAAAAAAAAAAGGTTTTCAAACTATCTTTCCAGGCTTTGTAAACATCCACCTTGTAACTGTTACTATTGTCATATAACTGCAAGTAAAAATTATCATAAATCCTATACATAGCTAAAGGAAACTAAGATTTTCACTTTCTAACTACTTCAAAAAAACATGCCTTTCTTCATTGCTTCCCAACATCCTCTTTCTGCTCCTTCTCCTTCTTGATCACCAAGTCATTCGCCTCTAGCTACTGCTGAATATCCTCCAGCCTCTTGTCCTGCATGAGCAGGATGATTAGGATGTTCTTCAGCTCTTTCTTCAGGTTTGGTATTCCCTGTGATAATTCATCCATTTCCAAGGCTATCTGCTCCATAGATTTGGCCATAAGTCTTTTCATTACCCAGTATAGGTGCAGGGACTGTTTATATAGTGTCATTCGGCCTCTGGTATGTCCTGGATCTAGCATGCAATGCACCCAGTCCTCCATTTCTTCCTTAGACTATGCCTGAATGGCCTCTTCCTCCCAGTGCTCAATTATCCTCCTAATTTTCAGGTTAGTCCTCTCTCTGTAGGCTCTCTCAGCTGTCTGAACCCTTGTTTCGATAGTCCTCCTTCCCTGTCTTCCTTCCGCTTCCACGCTGGTCTCCTCGTCTTCCACTGTTCCTTCTCGATAGCAGCGACCCCGTCTGCTTCTCCCTTCTGCTACTCCCCGACTCCTTTGGCCTCCCCTACCTCGACGACCTCACCCTCGTCTCTGCCTACCGCTCCCTTCCTCAGGTTCCGGCTCCTGCCTTCCTTCAGCTTCCTCCTGACCTCTTTTCATGGCCCTGTTTCCTATAATTTTGTCATTTCGGCCGCGGTTACCATTCCCTTGTGCTGCCTTCTCAAATTTGGCTTCGATGTCTTCGCTCTCGCCCTCTGAAACTTCATATAATGGTATATAGAATTGCTCTGTGTCCTCCTCCATTTTTCCTTTGTCTTTCACGTCCTGGTCCCCTCGCCCCTGGTTCCCATCTCCTACCCTGCTTCTCATCCATCTACCTGCCGCCATGCTCCCCTCTGCTGCCATTCTTTCCTCGCTTCTATGCCTCTTCCTACGTGTCCCTGTTCTTTCTGCTCGGCTTCCTGATCTTCCCTCTCTCCTGGCTGTATTTCACCATTTACCTCCGCTCTCTCCTATTTCTTTGCATGCTGATTCACTCGTCCTACTTCGCCACCCTTTCTTCCTTATACCTCCCCTCTTCATGCGCTTATACTTTACCTCCCTTACCTCTCTGTCATCCCATGCCTCCTCGCTGTCATTCCCCTGACTTGTGTCTGACGTACTGACACCTCCACCGTCATCCTTCTGTACCCTGCTGTCCTCTCGTCCTGATCGGGGATCCTTCTCACCGTTCCAGTTGTCTGTGGCCGTCATTTCTTGAGACTCGTCTGCTCTGACCTGCCTGACACACCGTTGCATATTAAATACCTGGCCTGCCACATTTCTCATCCCGATCGGGTGTCTTGTCCTCGTTCTTTCATACTGTGGTTGCTTCATTATGGTCCTGGGTGATTATGTTTTTAAGTCCTTCCCAGCTGTGATCCGCTTCTAATGATGGCCAGCTCCTGTCCAAACTATTGGTCGCCTCTTTACTCCCCCAATTAGCCAAGAGGTCTGCAGCCTTGTTTCCATTGCGTCTTACATGATTAATTATTTTGTAATCGATTCTATTTAACAAAACCGCTATATCTTGAATAATGCCCGCTGTCCTCCAGCTTTTTGCAACTTTCTCCCAACTCTTTCCATCCTTTAGTTTTCGCAACATCCCTATCGTTATCTGCAAATCCCCTTCAATCTCCAGGTTCATATATATGTTTCTCACTGCTATTCTCAAACCTTGGTGAACCGCCCAGAGTTCCGCTTCGTTGTTCGTCATCTCGCCTCCCCATTCCGCGAAGACCCACCTTGTTTTTCCTTTACCGTCTCTAAAGATACCTCCTAGGCCTGCTGGACCAAGATTACTCTTCGACGCCCCATCAAAGTTCAGTTTTATGAAATGCTCTCCAGGATATCTGAATTGGTTGGGGCTTTGAGCTTGAGCGTTACTTTTATTCTCTTTTCTGGGGTAGATCATGCTGAATTCCATATTTAATTTAGAAGCTATTCTTCCTTCTTCTTGGCTCATTCTCCAGTCCTCCTCTTCCCATGTCTCTGATAGAACAATTTCCTTGATTGATTTGCACACCTCCTCCCAAGTTCTTTCAGGTTGATTGCTTTGACCCCTGAAAATCCTCCTGTTACGTTCTTTCCAGAGGAACCATATCACAAAACCTACCGATAAGTCTCGGATTCTTCTTACTACTTTGCTGTGAAATTGTTCTTTACCCCATTGCATTATGGTGTTCTGAATACTACTTGGGTCTCTCATTGTCTTCCTGAAGAGTGATCTGATCTTTTCCCATATGTTTCCTGCATAAAGGAATCTATTTAGAATGTGCTCCTAATTTTCCTCTTCTCTGCTGCATAGGCTGCATCTCGATGGCCCATAATATCCTCTCTTCTAGATTTTATCCCAGGTTAGAATCCGTCCTTTATTGACCAGCCATGCGAATATTGTGATTTTCGGCCACCATTTTCCTTCCCAAATTTTTCTCCAATCCATAACACCATCTTCCCTTTCTTGTTTTGTTGTCAAGTAGTAGGCTTCCTTCACTGTAAAAGTCCCTTTCATTGATCTTCCCCACCTAAGGATGTCCATTCCTGGTCGAGTTTTAATTTTTCTCAATTCTAATTCTTTAGTGTAGCTTTTCTCCATCTCTTGGTTTATGTTTTCAAACCATTCCTCTGGTTTCCTCCAAGTCCTCCATATTCCACTGTTCTCTTCATTTTTCCAGTAGTCTCTAATGTACTCCATACCTGCCCTCTTCACTTTCTGTTGAAGCTCTTGTAGGATTTGTATCTCTGCCATTTTGTCTTTCTGCTGCCACCCATCCTCCCAAAATTTGTCGTTGCTTCCTCCACGAATCTCCCAAAAGGCATGTTTATTGACCACATCTCTATTATGACTTGCTAATTCCCATATAGAGGACCCTTTTGGTACTTCTTCAATTCTTAGTTTTCCTTTTGTTGATTCCGGCATATTATATTTCAGTTCGCATATTTTTTTCCAAACATCCTTTCTTCCTTGTAACCATTTCCACCATAATTTGACACCTAAAATCTTGTTTAGCATTTCAGGATCCCTTATACCCAAACCTCCTTCCTCCTTTCTTTATACCAGGTTTTTCCATGAGACTAAGGCCCATTTCCTTGGTTTTTTAGGTCCTCCCCAAACAAAATTTCCAAATATTTCTTTCAATTTTGTGCACACTCCTTTGGATGCTGCTCTGATGGACAAAGGGTAGATAGGGATCGATTGCAGGAAAGAATTTAACAAGAAAATTCGACTGGCTATGTTCAGAGACCTAAATGACTAGCTTGTCAGGCACTTCTTTATTTTATCTATAACATCTTGCCAATTTTTCATCCGAGTGGGGTGAATATCCAATTGGTTCCCTAAATACTTGGTAAGGAGGTCTCCCTGTCTAAAGCCCAAAGTTCTAGTTAGATGAGCTTTGATGGCCTCAGGGGTGTTAAATATAAATGTACAGGATTTTTCCTTATTTACCTCCATTCTTGAAGCCTCCATGAAGATTTCTAGCACTTTCTTGATCATCTTTACCTCTTTTATAGTGACTTGTCCGAATAGCATTATGTCATCAACAAATTGTTGATGCGTTATTGCCAGATTGTTTCCCCATGGTTTTGAGCCTTTAATTCTCTTTTTCCTGAGCTCTCTTTTGATGATTCTTCCAAGCCCTTCAGCTGCTAGTATGAAAAGAAAGGGAGAGATGGGGTCTCCTTGTCTTATACCCCTTGTTGCATTAAAAGTATTCATTGGGATACCATTTACCCGAATTGAAAAGATGGGGGTTGAAATCATGTTGTAGATCCATTCGATCCATCTCTTTCCGAAACCATAAGCTTCAAGCACCATTCTAAGGTATCTCCAGCTCAAGCGGTCATAGGCTTTTGAAAGATCTAGTTTTATCATCATTCCCCTCTACTTCTTCTGATTTAGGGAATGAATCATCTCCTGTGTAACTACTAGACCATCCAATATCTGTCGCCCCTCGACAAAGCCAGTTTGCTCTGGGGAGATGATACTCAGGAGTAAAGGTTTTAATATTTTCGCAATCAGGGTGGCTATGATCTTATAAATGACATTACATAATGCTATTGGGTGGAATCCTTAAGCATCCTCAGATTTGTTACTTTCAGGGTTAGAAAGGTCGAGTTAATACATGGCCAGATCTTCTGCTTTATTCTTGACTCCTCGAAAGCTTCCAAGATTTCCTGCCCCAAGAAGTGCCAACCTGCTTGGTAGAATTCTACTGTGAACCCATCGGGCCCAGGAGCTTTGCCTTTTTTCATATTCATAACAACCTCCTCAACCTCTTCCATAGTAGCTTCTCTCATCAAAGCCTTGTTTTGTTCTATTGTTATGAGTTTTGGTATTTCCTTGCAGATATGATCAATTGCTTCTTCCCGTGCCTCTTTCGGTTCAGTAAGGATTTCTTTATGATAATCCACTAGGGCTTTTTCAATTCCTCCCTGTTCTATTACCCTTTCCCCCTCTGCATTTTTAATTGAAAAAATCTGGTTCCTTTGTCTGTTTTGTATCATCGGTTGATGGAAAAAAATTTTATTCCTTTCACCTTCGCGCAGCCAATTTATCCTTGACTTTTGCCTCCACATAATCTCCTCCTGTTTTCTTCTTTTTTCCAGCTGGTTGATTATTCTGCCCTCCTCTTTACTCCGTTCTTCATCCCTTCCTTCCAGGATTATTTGCTGCTGAATATCTTCCATTTCTTTCTCCAATTTTTGTTTTTCCTCCATGATGTTCCCGAATTCCTCTCTATTCCACTTTCTAATTTTACCTTTAATTTCCTTGAGCTTCAATTAAATGGTATGCATTTTTCCTTTCCCTTTAACTCTACTTTGAGTCCACCATTCTTCCATTTTGTGTAAGAACTCGGGATTTATGAGCCAAAAGGCCTCAAATCTAAAAGGTTTCTTACCATTGTTCTTCTTGATATCAATTTCTAGTCATATCGGCCAATGGTCCGAACCCAGACCAGGAAGGATTTTCGCTATGAATACATATCGGTTCAAAATTTTTTCAGATAAGAGAAACCTTTCTAACCTCGAAGCTATCTAGTTTTTTCCACCCATCCTATTATTCCAGGTAAAGACACCGTTAGTTGTGGGAATATCAACTAGTCTTTGTTCTGTTATTAACTCATTAAACTCCTCCATGCTCTGATCTAGTCGCCTTATACCTCCTTTCTTTTTGCCTAAGTTGCGGATCAAGTTAAAATCTCCTCCTATTATCCATAAGTTACCAGGAATAATTCGTCTTATTTCCTGCACATTCTTAAGGAAATCCTTTCGGTCCCTGGGTAAGTGGGGGCCGTAAACCCCTGAGATGAGAATTCTTTCCTCCATTCCTGTAAACCTAAACAAGCCTGTTAGTATTCTAGGGAGGCTAATCCAGTTTTCAAAAATTACCTCCTCAGGGTTCCATATAATTACTAGACCTCCAGCTGAACCAACCACATCTTGAGCCATTACCTCATATTCAAGTCTCATCGTTTTCATAATTTCTTGTAATTGTTGCTGATCCATTTTTGTCTCCTAAATTAGCATTATGCTAGGTTTGTCCTTCTTCAATCTCTCCTTCAAATATCTTTGCTTGCCCTTACTATTGAGTCCCCTTATATTCCAACTTGTAATGATCATTTATAACTTTTTGAAGGTTGTTGAAATACCTCTGACAGAGGTATCACTCTACCTGAATTAACTAGTGTTTCTCCCACTGCTTGAATTGTCTCATTTATTGTTCGCCTACCCCTCTTTCTGCCCCCTTTGCCACTGCCATCCATTCCCAGGTTTTGATTTCCTTGAGATCATGTTTGATCTGCTCCGATCTCTGGCATACAACCTTTCTTCTCCTTGTATTTTTGGAATGCTTCCTGATATTGTTGTTTCTGTGATTCCGGGATGAATCTTTCATCTAGGTTCTTCCATTCTTGGAGCAGCTTCTTCATTATTCTTTCCTCTTCGGTCCCATTTTCTTTTCGATTGTCTGATCCCTTCATCATTTGTTCCAATATGTTCTCCTGGCTTTCTCCCATCTCTACTTCTGCTTCTCTGTTCTCGCTTATATTTTTACCTGTAGTCTCAGTTATGATTTCCATTGGTACATTCTTGTTGTCCCCTTCTGTCTTCTTTCCTTCTTCTATTTCCTCTTCCTCGTCCCGAAGGACCTGAAACTTATTCTAATTTTCAGTTGGTATATTCTTTTCTTTTGGTTGTCCTCTTGCTCCCTCTGATCTTGGTTTTTGTCTTCTCTGAACTTCTTTGAAACCCTTTTCTCCTATATCCGACCCTTATGCTTTCCTTCTTTGTTCCTCCAGAATTCTTGTTGCCTCCCCCTCTCTGTTTTGTGGGCACTGTCTGTATAGATGTCAGTACTCGTGGCACCTGCGGCATCTAAAGGGGATGTGCTCATAATCTATTGGCTGCTGCCATATTTCATCATGGTATTCCACCTCTATATATTCCGACAGGGGTTCTGCTATGTTCTTGTACACACATATCCTTGCGTATGATGTGTACTTTCCTCTTTTAGTCGATTCTACCACTTTGACGAAAGCCCCGATCGAGTTTCCAATCCCTTCCAGTATCTCAGGGTCCCAAAATTTTGTCGGTAACCCAAACAATCTGACCCATATGGGTACTGCCAGTAGCTTCTCTGCATCTAGGTTGTATCTATCTTCCCAGTGCCTCATAAATAGTCCAGCATTGTTCATGAAGTATGGTCCTTCCTCGAATATTCTCTCCTTGTCTTCGAGGTTTGCAAAAATGACTGTAAAAAAGCCCTCTGCTCCAAGTTTCAGGTATATATGTCCTTTTGGTTTCCATCTTAGTTGAATCCATTTCGATAGATCCTTTTCAGATGGCCAAAACCCTATAAACTTACAGATCAATGCATGATCCTTCATATAGCAGCGATAATCTTCCAATTTATTGTTAGGGATTACATACCTTGGTTTTTTCTGTGCCCTAGGCAAGCACCTGTTCCCCATTCTTGCTTGCCATTGGCTTCCCAAGACTGGTATGTCTTTGTCATTCTCCTTCTGCATTCCTTGCTGTCCTCCTCCACCGGTTTCGCCAGCTACCACGTTTTTGAAGGAGGTAAGCATCTGTTCCCCATTCTTGCTTGCCATCAGCTTCCTAGGACTAGTATGTCTTTGCCATTCTCCTTCTGCATTCCTTGCTACCCTCCTCCACTGGTTTCGCCAGCTACCACATTTTTGAAGGAGGGTATCTCTCCCCTCCCCTGATTTCTATCCATGGTTCCTTTCAGCCCCACCCGATTTCTTTCTCCCTTCCGCCTTTCTTTTTTCCTTTACTGGTCTTTGCCCGCGAGTGATTGAACCCTCCTTGCTCCTCCCGGGCCTCCTTACCTCGCCTCCATGGCTCTTCTAACCCGATCTCTGAAACCCTAGCCGCGCTGTCACCTTAGGTCCGCTCTGCTCCATCCTGTAACATCGTTATCACCATCATCATTTTTACTCAAAATTGTCCAAAGCATTGCCACCAAAGATCAAGGACAAATATATCAGTTTGCTGTCTTCATTTGCAGATGTGTTTTCTTGGGACTA
Source organism: Pinus taeda (assembly GCA_000404065.3). Lineage (NCBI taxonomy): Eukaryota > Viridiplantae > Streptophyta > Pinopsida > Pinales > Pinaceae > Pinus > Pinus taeda. The sequence continues at coordinate 34,869 of APFE030332608.1, forward strand.
TTCTGACTTAAAGACATATGATACCAATATAATTCAACACACTATACCCATCAAGCCCAATCAGAAACCATTCAGGCAGAAGTTGAGAAGGCTAAATCCAAAGTTGCTGCCATCTATTGAAAAGGATATAAACAGGTTGTACAAATCAGGAATCATTGTTCCCATTAGATTTTCGGATTGGATCTCTAATTTGGTGCCCATACGAAAGAAGACAGGTGAGATTCGCTTATGCATTGATTTTAGAAATCTCAATAAAGTTTCATTGAAAGACAACTATCCACTGCCCAAAATGGACCATATACTTCAACGAGTAGTGGGAGCATCTCGTATGTCACTACTTGATGGTTATTCCGGATATAACCAAGTTTTTGTCCATGAAAATGATCGAGACAAGACAGCGTTCACTACTCCATGGGGAACCTTTCATTATGTTAAAATGCCTTTCGGTTTGAAGAATGTGGGTGCCACATTTCAGCGTGAAATGGAATTGGATTTTGCAAATGATAAGGATGTCTTTTTGGTTGTGTACCTGGATGATTTGATAGTGTTTCCAAATTTGATGAAGAGCACATGTACAATCTAAAAATTGTCTTCCAAAAGTGTAGAAAATATGGCTTGTCACTTAATCCGAAAAAGAGTTTTTTCACCATGGAGGAAGGCAAACTACTCGGGCACATTATTTCAAAAGATGGCATTCGTATTGACCCAGCACGTGTGCAAGAAATTCAACAGATCGACCTGCCCCAAAATAAGAAAGAGATTCAATCTTTCAATGGTAAAATGAATTTTCTACGCTGCTTTGTACCTAATATTGCTGAGCACCTAAGAGAGATTACAAACATGCTTAAGAAGGAAATCCAAGTGAGATGGATGGAGGAGGCTGTAAAATCTTTCAATTTTTTCAAATTGGCTCTTTCTTTAGCTCCAGTTCTAGTAAGCCCGGACTACACTCAGGATTTCATATTGTTTACATTTGCTTCGGAGCATGCTATGGCAGCGATGTTATTGCAGAAAAGAGATGATCATGAAAGACCCATTGCATTCTTCAACAGAGCTATAAGAGATGTAGCCTCAAAATACAACTTCATTGAGAAGCAAGCCCTTGCACTTGTGAAAGCATTGAAATATTTCCGGGTATATATTCTGCATTCTCATATTTTGGCCTATGTTCCTAACGTCGTTGTCAAAGATGTTTTAGTGCAGATCGATCCAGAAGGAAGACGAGGAAAATGGATTGCAGCCTTGCTGGAATATGGTGTGGAAATAAAGCCCACAAACCTGGTTAAAGGACAGGGATTAGCAAAGTTAATGGCCGAATCAAACTTACACGCCTTGGACATAAATCTGATCGTTGGTATGTCCGATGAGAATGAGGAAGGAGCGTCAATTCAGGTATCTGAAATGTTTGATTTTTCTCCGTGGTATTCAGATATCATATATGTGCTTAAAAATTTGTGACCACCACCCGGCATGACTAGAAACAAAGCGAGAACACTCAAGTTTAAGGCTACCAAGTTTTGCATTCTAAATTCTGCACTGTATTGGAAAGATCTCGGTGGCGTTCTGTTAAATTGTTTGGTGGAAATGGAAGCAAAGAAGGTCATGGAGGATTTCCACAGAGGAGAATGTGGTGGTCACCTTTTTTGGAAATCAACAGCAAATAAAATTCTGAGAGTGGGATACTATTGGCCGACATTGTTTGCTGATTTTTATAAGATGGTCAAGAGCTATCATAAGTGTCATATTTTCAAAGGAAAGCCAAAGTTATAGCCTTAACCACTTAAGCCTATTGAGGTGAGTGCCCCTTTCCATAATGGGGGTTGGATTTCATTGGTGAAATTCATCCTGCTTCTTCTGGTCAGCACAGATGGATCCTCACAGTGAAAGATTATTTCACGAAATGGATCAAGGAAATTCCCGCTAGACAAGCTACAGATGCGGTAATCATTTCATTCCTTGAAAATAACATCTTGTCTCGGTTTGGTTGCCCGAATAAGTTAACCATTGATAATGCAGTAGCTTTCAAATAAAAAAGGATGGTATAGTTTTGTCATAAATATCACATCATTTTGGGTCACTCAACTACCTATCATCCACAAGGCAATGGATTGGCAGAGTCTTCGAATAAATCATTGGTCAACATCATCAAGAAGCTATTGGAAATAAACAAGAAGAGCTGGCATAAGAGGTTGGTCAATGCACTTTGGGCAGATTGGGTCAATCAAAAGAAATCCATTGGTACGTCACCTTTTAAGCTCATTTATGGAGTTGATATAGTGTTTCCTACCTCTCTCATAGCCCCAATAGTCAAACTTATTCAGGAAGTCGGCAGTGAAGATGATCCTCTGCAGAGAAGGTTGAATCAAATGGTCCACTTGCAGCAGACCAGAGAAGAAGTCTTCCAAAACACATCCAAGTTGCAGGAGAAGATTAAGAAAATTTATGACAGAAAAGAAAAGGCAGACAAATTTTAGTTTGATGATGTGGTGCTGAAGTGGGATGCAAGGAATGAGGAAAAAGGTAAGCACATCAAGTTTGAGAATATCTGGAAAGGTCCTTTCAAGATTGCATCATATTAGGGTTAGAATGCCTTTCTTCTGAAGGAAATGAACAGGGAAGAATGTCCAGGAGGGTCGATCAATGGTCAGCTACTCAAGCGGTACCATTTCTGAGTTATTAACGATGCTTCCATTGTCATTGTAAATACCATTTTTATTTCATATTGGTTTGAGTTTGTCAAGTTAGTCTTCAAGTCATTTCAATGTCAAATTTGAGTCAATTTTTGGTCATTTTAGTTTCATAAATGAGTCAGAGTCCTGTGTTGTTTGTTGAAATAATGACACCATATCCCAATGGACGAAGGCATTGTCTAGCTCTTCCAAAGATCTACTATTCTTGGCACCTCCAAGGAGCTACCATCCCCCATTGGAGCTAATGTTAGAGTCGGTCTTGTCAGTCCTCTAGCAGAGATCAAAACTCTTTCTGCATTTCATTTTAGGGGTCCCGGTCCATTCACTCCAACTGCATTCCGCTAGGGGCATGCCAATAATATGATGGAGAAGGTCTTGTTAGTAATTTCCCCTCATGTGTGGCTCTTGCTAGCTTAGGTCTTTTGTCAATGATCACTAAAGTCCATGACAGTGAAGGTCTGGTCCTTTAATGGAAAAAAGTCATTTTCAGTCGTTAGGTCTAGGGATCAGATAAATTGGTCTTCAAACATGCCCAATAAAGCCATGCAAGCCAGAGGGAGGCCCTTACAAAGTTATGATTTAGGGATTTTCATCGTCATGTCGACAGATTACGGTTGTTCTTCAAAACTCTGTTTTGAAGAAAAGTCAAACAGTGTGTCATTTGTGATAAAATTTCAAAAAAGTCTCCAGTTGATTTCCTCAAGTGAAGTCATGGTTTCCATGGCCAAATGCCCTGTCATGCAACCCCTACAAAAAGTGCCGAAAATTTCATCATTCTAGCTAAAAATTCAAAGGAAAAAGTGAAATTCAGTGTTGCATTAAATTAGTGAAAAGTGTCAAAACATAACATTAGCAAAATTGGTTTTTGAAGAAGCAAAAAATTAACCTATGACTTTAGAGTATTTATATAAGAATTCCCACAAGAAAACAAAGTTATTGTGCTAATCAAGGCTATTGAGAAACATAGCAAAGTGTTTGAGAGTACAAAGCACGTGTTTGGAGGGAGTTGGAATTGTTTTTAGGAGTGTGGCGCACACACAGAGGGGCACGACGCACATAGAGGGCGTGGCGCACAGAGCGCAACCCAACAGTGCAAAGCTTACAAGGGCGCGATGCATATAAAGGGCGCAGTGCACTGGGATGGTTGCGTGGCGCACACCCAAAGAGGCCCGAAATTGTGCCAAATTGCCTCAAGTTGCCTTTGAAACCACTCAAATCGACAGGTAGGCTCTATATCGTGGCTTGCTCATCAAATTTTGTGAATGTTATGGTGGTTCATGGCTATGTATAACTGCAACAAAACTCATACAACCAACCACTAAAAAAACATCAAATCCATGGTTGCTAGGGTTGCAAAACTGTGGTGTTAGTGCCAAGGCTCCATTATCACCCGTCATTTTTCCCTTTCTTACCATTTTTCCCTATCCCCCCTATCCCATTTTTTCCTATTTTCCCTACCCTAAAATATTACCAAACCCCTATTCCTTATCCCTCCACTCTTTGGTCAATATAAACCCCAAAACCCCAAAACCCTACCTTATCAAATCCCCAAACCATCCTACATATCCCTAAACAAAACTTCTCCCCGTAACCCCTATTCCCATCACATTATTCCCCTCCTAATACTCCCTTTTTCATTGTTCCCTTTGGTGGCAGATATCACAACAAAACCTAGTTTCACACCATCATCAAAGGGCAGCCCAAGTAAAGTACACACAGCAGTCATGGAATCTGAGCATTCATCAGAGTATGAGATGGAGACAAAAAGTAATTCATCCTCAGAAGAATAGGCTCCCAGGAGACATCACAAACATGTTAGGGATGAGCCAACTACCCTCACAGAATTGCAGGCCTGCCCTCTTGCTATGTCATGTTTCCAGCATCTATCATGTTTTGAGTTTTGTCAAAGGGTGGCTAATGTTAGAGTTCATCATGAGTTGGCCCATCTTTTTGTACTTCACCTACATGGAGGTCCCTCTATCTCGGACGGGGTCACATTCACATTGACACCGGAAACTATCTCATTGACAACCAACATACCGAATGTTGGAGAATAGTGGCACAAGAAAGAGAAGGTGGATAGGTAGCATTATGAACCTTACATTAAGGCTAGTTTCTTGAGGCAGCTCACAAGAGTCTTTCCATTCAGATATTTGAAAGATGAATATGCTCCGCTCATGAAATTGATCATGAAATACTTCAGCTATGAGGGGAGGTTCTCTCCTCTATATGCCTATCAAATCAGGTTGCTCATGCACTTTACCAGGGTACGGATGATGAACCTCCCATTTTTCATTTGTAGGAACATAGAGAGGATGAACACCTTCATGTAGCATAAGACCCCTCAGCAGCAACTTAATAGTGTTTATCACTTTGCTCTTATCTAGATTTTGGTGGATCATCAGTTTGGATTGCAGGGCATTGCTTGGGAGGACTTCATCTCCTGTGACCTCTTCAGCACTTCACAGGTATTATTAGAGGTGGAACATGAGATAGGTGGTCCTTCTCATCAATATGAGTGCCATGAGACCACTACTATGCCAGTATTCATCACCTATCAGAGAGGCAGTAGACATTTGTTTGTAGCAGCAATGTGAGTGTTATCTCCACCCGGGGTGGAAGGGGCCTCGCTTCAGACATCGACAACATAGGTACAGGACAAGGGCAAGAGGCCCATGCATGACGAGTGACCATCAGGTGAACAAGAGGCCGACTTCATCCTCATTCAGGATGATGATGCAGAAGAGGAGAGTGCCACACTTAGGAGGACCATCCAAGAGCAGAAAACGAAGATCCAAGACTTGTCACTCAATTTGGAGAGGGCCAAATGGATTATCAGGTATCTGGAGTAGAGGAACAAATAGCTTGAGGACCAGCATGAGATCATGGAGCTGCAAAGCATCCGTGAGAATCGACAAGCTGCCCAACATAGGAGGATCGAGCTCACTCCCTTAGAGCAAGAGATTAACAATGACCATGAGTCTTGGCTCGAGCGCATCAACATCCACCTTGAGAGACTTCTAAATAAGGCCGACAGGGACAAAACCATACTAAGGTGGATGGTTTATCATTACAGGGCATGGAACATGAGTTCAAAGGCTCATATAAGGAGTTTGAGGGTAAAATTGAGCAAAGCAACAAAGAGTCAAAAGAGGAAAAAAGAGAAATATCGGCTTCGAATCTTGGCTGAAGCCTCTGTGGCCCAACATAGTAACTCTTAGAGAACCTCCAGCCCAAATTTCAAGAAATTTGGGGCAATTTTGGTCACATGGCAAATTTTTGGTCACAACACAGGTTTTTTCTCCCTATGCGTCGCGCCACTGGCACGACGCTTAGGATTGGGAGCTCCAAATGAAAAATGGCTTGCATTTTTGGATTCATCATGCAAAATCACAACTACTAGGGCATGGACAAGAAATTTGGGCATGATTTGAGTCTCTGGGAGGTCAAAAACACTCAAAAAATGACCTGTTTGCACCTATTTTGACACATAGGAAGAAGTCTTGGGAGAATGAAGATTTGGAGGGGAAAATGAGCACCCAATTCTAAAATTCCAGTTGGGCTGGAAAGTAGACAGGCAAGGCTTTCCAATAAGAACACTTGGATAGATTTTGGACTCCTACAAGTACCTCAAAACAGCCTCCAAAGTGGCACGAAGCATATAGAATTCGGCGTGGCGCATATAGAGAAAAAGGCCAAATTCACCTTCGTTTTGCGAAATTTCGATTCGCGACTTTTTCCAAGTGGGCCCGCTCATATACACTTCACTTTTTTTGGCAACTAAGGAAAATTTTAAGGAGTTTGGCTTCTATCCAAGTGGAAAAGGAAGGCAAACAGTCACCCAAGCCATTTGTCATTTTTGTAATGTTGCACCTGTAGCTAATGGTTGGCTTGCCATCTCCATTTTGTAATGATTTGAGAAACTCCCCAACTCTTGGTCATTCTACTTCCTCATGGAATAGTCTATTTATTGTATGCAAAACATTTGCAAAGGGTTGGTTGATTGTAATTTCTGGGAGACTGTAGGAAAGAAACTATGTTTCTTCATTGTATATTTTGACAAAGGATTAATAAAAGGTAGCGACTCTGTTTCATGATATTCATGTGGTTGTGAGTGTAGCAAATGTGTTTTCCCTCATGTTTCATATGTATTTTGTTATGTTTCATAGTTCATTAATGTTCATTTCCATTGAAATTTTCTGAGTAAGATAAGGTAGAATTCATTTTTATTGCTCTGCCTATGGGAAAGTTTCACGCTGTGTGTTTTTCTTCTGTTGAAAAGGATTCATGTAGTTATGCCCTTTTCACCCTCCTAAGCAATCTCTCCATTCCGTGTTATTTCAAACTAAATTGCTAGACTTTCCACCTATCTTTCCTCACGAAGTAATCTATGCATTTGTATTAAATTCTCTGCTCATTGTTGTCTGTTTGTCCCATACCATCCCAGAAACTCAGTCATTCATAAAAATTTGCTTCTTGTATTCATATTTATTTACTAGCCTAAAATCAACATTCATTGTAAGTCACCTCAGACCATATCATTTATTTATTCACTGAGCGTGACACGAAGAGAGCCCTCTCCTGTTCTGGTAGGGCTAGCTACCAGACTGAGCGTGGTTTGTGGTTACCCTGAATTTTGCCTTCCTTCAGCCTAAGGAAGATTTATGTGCTAATAGACCCTTTGAAGTGGAGACAAATGAGATTGGGTATTCTATGGTGGCGGTCTTGAGGTAGGGAGGAAGGATTGTATGCTACCATTTTGAAGTATTTCATGGGGAAGTACTTAAGTAACATACCTATGACAAGTATCTTTATACCCCGTTGCAAGTTGTGAAGTAGAAGCATTATCTAGTTGGAAAGGAGACAAAAATCCACATAAATCACCAACCATTGCAGTACTTGTAGACCGAGAGTAAGTTATAACAGACCCTCCATTACAAGTGGATGGGGTTTCTACAACAATTTGACTTCATGATCAACTACAAGAAGAGAAGAAAAATAAAGTTGGTAAACATACTTTCAAGGCCACCCACACTAAATATCACAGCTTTGGAGACTCTTATGCACATGGATCCATTCACCCATGATGCATATAGAGAGGCATATTTAGAGGGTGAGGAATTCTTGGAGGTGCTTTAGTAGTTGCAGAGACAGATTCATGTGCATGATGGTGACAAAACCATTGACTACAATCTCCACGATGGGTTATTCTACGGGTTAGAAAAGTTATGTGTTCCTAAAGGTGAGATATTGCAACTCATTAGAGAGGCTTACACCTCCAAGGTTGCTAGACACTTTTTCTAGGGAAAATCATAGCCAAATTGTAGAGATATGTGTAGTGGCCCAAGATGTAAGAGCAGGTAGCTAGGTTCATAAGAGGATGTATACTTTGTTGTACCAAAAATACTAGCAACAAGAAACAAGGTCTGTATCATCACTTACTTGTATCCACTCATCTATGGGAAAGTATTTCCATGGAATTTGTGGTAGGTTTACCAATAACTAGGGAGGGACATGAGTACCTATTCATGGTTGTTGACAAGTTCAACAAGATGTGTGTTATGATGCCCTATAAAAAATCATTAGTGGGCAAGAAGCACTGAAATTGTTCTTTGAAAAATTATGGGTACACTTTGGGATACCAAGGAGCATCGTTTCAGATAGGGATACGAGATTTAATAGTGGATTTTGGACTACATTGTGGGAGAAGAAGGACACGAATTTGAAGAGATCGACAACATTCCATACACATATAGATGGATTGATAGAATTATTCAAAAGGAATTTGGTGCAAATTTCAAGGGGATACAACCAGAAGCATCTAGAGACTTGGGATGAAAATTTGGTGTATATACAACATTATTACAATAGAGTCCACACTTCTACAAGAAATTCCCCATTTGAAACCTATTTTGGATATTTGTCACCATCACCTTTGCGTATTGCATATGGGTAGCAAGGAGGAGTGAGGGAAGATCTTATAGGAGATTCCTTAAGGGCTAAACATTTTGTAGAAAATATAAGGCATATCCATATACAGGCACAAGAGACATTTCAAAGTCACAGGAGAAATATAAGGGCATGCATGATCAACACAAAATAGAGAAATTGTTCAAGGTGGGAAATAGAATATAGCTACAATTGAACAAGGAGAGGATACAAGGGCCTGGTAAGGAAATAAAGGTTTTGAGGTATGGTCCCTTTGAGATATTGGAAAAGGTGGGTGATGATTCCTATCAACTTATTTTACCACCATATATGTGTATTTACTTAGTTGTGAATGTAGAAAATTTGTAATTCTATGAGCCTTCCATGCTAGATTGGGAAGAGGAACAAGTCCTACCTTCTATGGAGGATTTGACACCATATGTTCAGGAATATTTGACAGAAGATATAGTTTTGTAGAAGAGGTCCGAAATTTCAAGACAGGGGAAACATGACCTTTGGCATGTTGGGTTGAAAGGACAACTTCTAGGAAAATCTAAATGGTACATCAGAGTGTTGAGATTTGCAACAAGAAATGCTAAACATAGAAAATTCTAAAAATAACACTATAAATAGTAGTTCAGCCATTGGAGATCTTAGCAACAATGGGTGAAAAGTGAAAGTGCTAAAAATAGCTTTTCTAAAAATAACATTTCATGATCCCTTCTTATTTTAGTCAGTCCCTGGACTAAACATAGGAAGTAAAATTCGAATTTGACATCAATAGCAGTTTGAAAATTAATTAATTAATTCATATTGAGTTAATTAGTTAAGGAAAATCAAACTTGAAGTTTATGTGAGGACATTCAATAGTTTCTCCTTTGACTGAGGAATTTAACCTTCAATTAAAGAGATAAGGATGAGTTGTAATATTGAGTTGTAATTAGTTGAATTAGTTTAACTAAGTCCAGTCTATTTAGATTAATTTAATAGTTTGTTAAGTTAATGAGAGTTTAGTTAGTTAATGCTTGCATGCATGTAACTACTGTAATTCATATAACTGAAGATTCACTCATGGATAACTCATGCAAGTCAGTTTAGTCAGAGACCAAGTTGAGATCAGATGGAGGTACAATGTACTATTAGTTGCTAGGATATTCCTTGGTGAATATTCCTTGCACGCAGAAGGAATATTATTCCTTATGGATTGTGTAGTTGGACCTGAGGTTATAGTGAGTGTGATGAGGCCAATTCACACATGTGTTATCATTGGACCCCAATCAAAACTGCACAAGGAAATAGGAGGCTTGGAGGGCTTGAGGAAGATATATTCTATGTCAATTGAGTCTGTGAGCTATATTGTTTGAGTGCAGAGGGATCAGGATAGCTTGAGAGCTAATTTTTTTTGTAGCTTGAACAAGATTTCCATTTGTATGATAATATAGAGTTGGGGTTTTAGGCTGGTGCTTTCCCTAGTGATATACCTTCTGTGTTATGGTTTATTACTTCTCTTTCTCAGTTATATCTATTCATGCTTGATGTTGGTCATGTTCGATTAAGCTTCTGCTAAATTGTTTGTAGAATTAGATCAAGTTTTTTGCTTTAGTACATTGCATTACCAGGTGAACTACATTGGAAATTTCTACATGGTATCAGAGAAAAAGGTGATCAAGTCAGAACATTATACAAGTAGGAGAAGTACGAAGTTTGGTTTCTGAATATTGAATTCAGTTCTTATCACATCTATTTTACCAATGGTGTTCAGTGGTTTAAGACTCGAATATGCCCTTGATGGTAGTTCAAATTATATAGCTTGGAAGGATCGCATGGAGGTAGTATTAGAAGATAATGGCCTAAATGACTTCATTGATCAAGAAGTCCAGAAGCTGATTGATGCTACTCAACTGGCAGAATGGAAAAAGTGTGTGGCTAGAGTAAGGAGAATCCTCTTGGAGGGAGTTCAGGATCACATAGTCTCAAGCCTCCATGGGAAGGAGACTCCATTTTTGATGTGGAAAACATTGAAAGATATTTATCAGAATAATAGTGATTAGAGGAAGCTGGCACTGAAAGATAAAATTTGAAAGATCGAATGTGAAAAGGGTGACATAATCTCTACATTCCTGAACAAGCTCACCACCTGCAGGGATGAGCTTGCAAGTGTAAGGGCCATGATAGTTGATGACAACATGGTGAGTCTAGCACTCCTGGGTCTTCCTAAAAGATGGCATAGCTACCAAGATTGAGTTAATGGAAGAGAGAAATTGCTAGATTGGAACGCCTTTGGTCGGATTTGATGCAAGAGGAGATGAGGTGGAGCACCAGGAATGGATCTTCATCAAAACAAGATGATGAAGAAAATATAGCTTTAGTGAGTAAAGATAAGAAAGGGAAAGGGAAGGTGTCCCAATCCAAATCTTCTCATGGTGGGAAGAAGGTTGACAAGTCGAAAGTGTGATGCTTTCACTGTCATGAAGTGCGCCATTATGTTATGCATTTCCCACAGAAGAAATCCAAGAAGGGTTCCTCAAAGGGATCTGATGGTGATGCACTAGCTTCACAATTTGAGCTGGATTTCTCGCTTATCGCATGCATGGTTTCGTCCATGGTGGGATGTGTTTGGTACCTGGAAAGTGGAGCTTCTTTCCACATGTTGGGTGACAAGAATCGTTTCAGTACATTGGAGGAGAAGGATCTCTAGATGCAGATCGAGATGGGCGATGATGGAAAATACTGTCTCCGGTGAAGGTACAATTGTGTTTCAGAGGGAGCATGGTGCTCCTCTCACCCTATCTAGTGTTAAATATGTACCAGGTTTGAAAAATAATCTTGTGTCTGTTGCTATGCTAGAAGATAAAGGCTATGATGTAGTCTTTAGTAAAGGAAAAGTGTTCCTGAGGCATATCAGCACCGGACAGACTAAGCGAATAGGGATTCGAGTAAAGAATCTGTACAAATTGGAGGTAGATGACTGTGCTACACTGAGTTCCAAAGCAGAGGTGGTGCAAAGCCAAGATGTTGGCAAGCTATGGCATAGGAGACTGGGCCACATGCATCACAGGGCCTTGAAGATCATGCAACAAATTTCTACTAGCTTACCCAAGGGAAAACTGGAGCAAACAGACACATGCAAAGGATGCACCCAAGGTAAGTATGCGAAATCTTCCTTTTAAGATCAGGATAGTAGAGTTGGAGCAATCTTGGAGTGATTTCACTCAGATGTATGTGGACCATTCTCTACAACCTCCACCGTTAAACAAAGGTACAATGTTATTTTTATTGATGATTTTTCTCGTAGATGCTAAATCTAATTTATGCAAAATAAGGATCAAACTTTCTTGAGGTTTTGTGAGTTTTAAGCCTCGACAGAGAAAGAATCTGGGAAGAAAATAAAAGCCTTGCGTAGCGACAATGGTGGAGAGTATATTTCCCAGTAGTTTAAAGACTTCTGTGCAGTATAAGGCATTAAACGGGAACTGATGGCACCCCATAACCCACAACATAATGGGGTGGTCGAAAGGAAGAACAGATCTATTGTGGGAGCATCTCGAGCAATGTTGCATGAATAAGGCCTACCACTTCATTTGTGGATAGAGACCTGCAATACAGCAGTATATCTTCAGAACAGAAGTTCTCATTGTATCTTGGGGATGAAGACACCTATGGAGGCTTTTTCAGGGAAGCGACCAGATGTGAGTCACTTCCACATCTTTGGATCACTAGGTTTCTGTCATGTGACCAAAGATGATCAGAAGAAGCTACACCTAATAGCTAAGTTGGGGATACTTGTGGGGTACATAGATACACCCCATAACTATCATGTGTTTCTGCCTACTAGTCAAAGGACCGTAGTGCACAGGGATTTGAAGTTCGACGAGCAAAGAGCCATGTGAGTGTCACTTGAGAGGGAGCTCAAGTTGCATGGTGATGAGAAACTTTTGCTTCCAAAGGAGGAGGAGCCTCCTGATGAAGTGGATCAACCACATGTAGAGGATCCGGTAGTGGAGACCACCACTCCTGGAGAGTTTTCCAGAGACGGGCATAAATGCTCATGGGAAGCTGACAGATTGATGTAGGATGCAAGAGAGAATGTGGGGTAGCCATCCTCCTAATGCAGATAGAGGAGATCTCCTGAGAGATAAATTGGCTACATGGCCCTAGTTGGGGAGTGTGTAGTGACCTAAGCTTCTTCTTTTCAGGAGGCAGTGCAACAACTAGCCTGGGTTGATGCAATGGTAGAAGAGTATGATTCTATCATGTAGAACAGTGTGTGGAATGTTGTCCTTGGACCTATTGACAAATCAGTGTTCAATTCATGATTGCTTTACAAGGTAAAGCAAGTAGATGATGGCAGTGTTGGGAAACAGAAGGCAAGGTTTATTGCATGAGGTTTCTCACGGGTTGAGGGGATCAACTAAGATGAGACCTTTTCTCCCTTAGCAAGGTACTCATTTATCAAATTGATGCTAGCTCTATCAGCTCAGATGGGTTGGAAGATCCACCAGATGGATGTGAAGATGATGTTCCTCAATGGGAAGATTGAGGAAAATGTATACATTGAGCAGCTCAAAGGATTTGATACCTTCGATCACAAGTCGCATGTTTTCTGACTCCAGCAAGCATTCTATGCGCTGAAGCAAGCACCCTATGCTTGGTATACCAGGATCGACAACTATTTCATCAGGTTGGACTTCACCAAGAGTGAAGAAGATGCAAACCTTTACCACATCATGGTAGAAGGTAAGCCCTTGATTATTGCACTTTATGTTGATGATCTAATTTTTGACAAGTGATGAGCAGCTGATATAGTCTTGCAAGAACCTTGCAAGAGAGTTAGAGATGAAGGACATGGGCCTCATGCACTACTTTCTAGGCATGAAGTGTGGTAGAAAGATGGGGAAGTATTTGTTTCTCAAGGAAAGTATGCCAATGAGATACTCAGGTGCTTTCACATGGAGATGTGCAAACCCATGCAGTCTACTCTAGCTGGGAACTGGAGGAAGGAGGATGCTACTTCAGGTGAGGTAGTAGCTGCTACTGTTTATCGACAGTTGGTGGGTTCACTCATGTATTTTGTGAACACATGACCCGACTTATGCTTTGCAGTGAGCCAGCTGAGTCAAGATATGGATCAACCTACCAAGCTATTTTGGAAGGCAATGAAGCGTGTGCTGAGATATCTCAGAGGCACTACACATTACAGATTATGGCACAGATGGACAGAGGGAGTGAAGCTACAAGGTTTCACAGATGCGGATTGGGCTGGTAGTTCATCAGACCGGAAGAGCACTTCTGGAGGAATATTTAACCTTGTTTCAGCTGCAGTTTCTTGGTATAGCAGGAAACGGAGATCAGTTGCATTTAACTCAGCAGAGGCTAAATACATGGCTGCCAGTCAGGCAGTATGCAAGGCCATTTAGATGTGGAAGATTCTAGTGGGATTGTTTGGTCAGATGATGGATCCTACCATGATATACTGTGATAATCAGAATTGCATAAAACTCTATGAGAATCCAGTGTTTCATGACAGTTCCAAGCATATAGATATCTGTTACCATCATCTACGGGACTATGTGGTCAAGAGGATCTTGATGTTGTAGTATGTTTCGACCAAGGAGCGGGATGCATATATTTTGACTAAGGCATTGTCAAAATGCAAGTTCGAGTTCCACAGAGATAGGGTCGGGGTTACTGATAATCTGTTTCTTGTTGAGAGGGAGTGTTGAGATTTGCAGCAAGAAATGCTAAAAATAGAAAATGTTAAAAATAGCACTACTATAAATAGCCAAGCTATAAATAGCAGTTTAGCGATTGGAGATCTTAGCAACAATGGGTGAAAAGTGAAAGTGCTAAAAATAGCTTTTTTAAAAATAGCATTTCGGGATCCCTTCTTATTTTAGGTAGTCCCTAGACTAAACATAGGAAGTAAAATTCGAATTTCATATCAACAGTAGTTTGAAAATTAATTAATTAATTAATCTTGAGTTAATTCATTAAGGAAAATTATACTTGAAGTCTATATGAGGACATGCAACAGTTTCTCCTTTAACTGAGGAATTTAACCTTCAGTTAAAGAGATAAGGATGAGTTGTAATATTGGGTTGTAATTAGTTGACTTAGTTTAACTTAGTCAAGTCCTATTAGGTTAATTTAACAGTTTGTTAAATTAATGAGGTTTCAGTTAGTTAATGCTTACATGCATGTAACTACTGTAATTTAGATAACTGAAGATTCACTAATGGATAACTCATGCATGTCAGTTCATTCAGAGACCTAGTTGAGATCAGATGGAGGGAAAGTATACTATTAGTTGCTAGGATGATCCTTGGTGAATATTCCTTACATGCAGAAGGAATATTATTCCTTATGGATTGTGCAGTTAGATCTGAGGTTATACTGAGTGTGATGAGGCCAATTCACACGTGTTATCATTGGACCCCAATCGAAACTACGCAAGGAAATAGGAGGCTTGGAGGGCTTGAGGAAGATATATTCTATGTCTATTAAGTCTATTAGTTGTATTATTTGAGTGCAGAGAGGTCAGTATAGCTTGAGAGCTAATTTTTTTGTAACCTGAACAAGATTTCCACTTGTATGATAATACATAATTGGGGTTCTAGGCTGGTGCTTTCCCCATTGATATATCTTATGTGTTATGGTTGATTACTTCTCATTCTCAGCTATATCTGTTCATGCTTGATGTTGCTCATGTTCGATTAAGCTTCCACTAAATTGTTTGTAGAAGTAGATCAAGTGTTTTGCTTTAGTACATTGCATTACCAGGTGATCTATAGTGGGAATTTCTACACAGAGAGAAGGTTGAGAAAAAAAATTCTCACCCCATTTAGTAGAAGATTTTGGGGACCAAAAGCCTCCCAAAATATGGAGTTGTGATCATTATATTGTTTGTATTACATCTCAATTCTTTCAAAGTGGAAAATGTGGAGGATTTAATTCATAGGACCATTTTTACCGGTAGGGCCCAATTTGGCAAAATAAGGTATGAAACCTTCTATTAACATTTTAAGGCATCAAACAATGTTTTTTGGGGGATAAAACTTTGATGCTTTAGCGCCACACCTTTTTCCCTATTCTACACACAAAGGCCTTTCCAACAACAAAGGAATCATGGAAATTAGAGTATGTATACGAAATTTATGCCACTCAAAATTTGACCTTCTTGTTCTCACCACTGTTAGGTCCCTATAATACTAGTGATTCTCCCATTACTATTTTCATTGTAGCCCTTATTGTTATTGTTGTGCCCCTATTTTCCCCATATTGTTATTATTGTGCCCCATAGAAGCCCACTATTGTTATTGTTGTGCCCTTATATTATTATTGTTATGTCGAATTTGATTATATTGTGACTCCTTAGAATCATATATATAGAAAGGAAGTTTTGTCATTTGTATCATCCAAGAATTATTCATTTGTGTAAATTAAATGAGGTTTCCCCCTCGAATATGATGATTTTGAAGTCGTTGATCTATATTTTCTTCTATTTTGTGAGTTGGTTACATAACATTTGGAATCACAACTTTGGATTGTAGGGTTTTGCTACTCCAAACAGGTCATCGTGGAATCTTCGCTATAAATTTTTCTCTATGAAGTTTCAGAAGCTAAACAAAAACCCATTTGAGCTAAAATCATTTTGAACCTTAGGTCCGAATTTTAGATCTTGTCTTGCTATAGTTTTAGAGATATGATCTGAGGAGGTTAGGGTTTTTGTAGGCTCCCGAATTACATCCCAAATAGGTGAACTGGGGAAAATCATCATAACATTATCTCTAAGAATCAAATTGAAATTTCGTAAAACGTTATAGAAAGAGGACAACCTGTGTTTTTCTATATATCAGTTTCAGGCCCTAAGGTAGAAACAATTACACGTGGAACTTTGTACAAGTTCTCTCTACTGAACTAGTCTATAATCAGGTCATTGTGGGATATTTGGCATAATGTTTCCTTGGAAAATCCAATATTGATCAGAATTGTGGGGTTGAAAATAGGAATCATAGGGCTATTGCAAAACTTAATTTCAGACCTTGAAGATCTGAAATTATAGAGATACAATAGAATAAATATCGAGTTCCTACAAAGTGAAAAAATGTGCGTAATTTGTTTTTAAATTTTGCATAAGTTTGGTTTGAAAAATTAGTTTGAAGGAATTCGAAGGGCATAATGAAGAATTATTATCATTAATTGATGCCCCAAAGAAAGAAAATGGAAACACCTAGTAAGCAACCTGAAATCTCTAGCATGATTCATGAAGAAGAGGAAGAAATGCAACATAATATATCAAAATTACGAGACCAAGTGCAACAAAATTCACTCTCACAAAAAGTAACAGAAGCTAAGATGGATAGTTTAAATAAAGGAATAGAAGCTAAGATGGATGGTTTAAATAAAGGCATGGAAGCTAAGATGAATGGTATAGAAGAAAAAATTAAAGGAAACATGGAAGATTTGAAGAAAAAATTGACAAATTTGCGACAAGAAATGCTTACTAATGGTGAAAGGGTAGTAAAGGAAACTCTTCAGGATAGAAAAATAAAAGTTAATCATGATTTCATAGACTCTAACGGTTGATTGAAGACACACCATGTTCCAAATATAGATATGAGGAAATTTGATGGCAAGGATCCCGTAACATGGATACTACAGATGGAGCAATATTTCAATCTCCATAATGTGCAAAACATACAAAAGGTATGCATTACAACTTTATATTTGGAACCAAATCAGTTTGTATGGTATCAATGGCTTTTCTCTCATAAAAAAATTGTCACTTGGGCAATTTTTACGGAAGAAATGATAGCACATTATGAGTATACAAAAAGCAACACTTTTTTTAGCCAATTGGTAAATCTCAAACAAAAGGGTTCAATGATAGAGCACATTGAGGACTTCCAAGAATTGAATATAAGGGTAAAAGACATTCCAAAGGAGCATATGATTGATGTGTTCATATGGACTTTAAAGAATAACATCCAACGTAATTTTCACCTTTGGGAACCTAATTCATTAGATAAGGCATTCAAGTTGGCAAGAAAAATGGAAAGAAAAATTATGGCAAGTAAGCCTACCACTCACAACTATAAAGATGGAAGTGTTGTTGCCCCTAGCCTTCCACAACCTACAAGGTTGGCACCACGAAAATTGGAAGAAAAAAGAGAAAAAGAGCTTTGATATAGTTGTGATAGAAAATACACTAAAGTTCATAAGTGTGCTGAGAAGGAATTATTTCACATAGATTGTGAAGAGGAGGAAGAAAAGGAACAAGAAATGTCAAAAGAAGAGGATATATACCAAGAACAAACCCTAGAGAAAGAAAAAATGAATCCAACCATATCTTGTAATGCATTGGCTAGAATTACCACTGCTCAAACTATCAAGATAAAAGGACATATCAAGAAGAAAAAGGTAATAGTGTTGATTGATTTAGGCAGTACCCATAATTTTATTCATTGTAAGATAGCCAATGAATTAAATTGCTTCCTATATCCAACACCAGAGTGTCAAGTGATGGTTGCAAGTGGAATAACCATAAATTACTCTGGAAAACTTTGCCATAATATCAAGCTATCCATGGTATAATATGTATTGAATAGCCCAATGCTTTCCATTCCAATAGGTGGTGCTGATATCGTACTAGGAGTCCAATAGCTACAATCCTTGGGTACAATAGCTTTTAGTTTTGAAGATTTTTCATGAAATTTTCTTCGGAAGGAAAGAAATTTGAATTAAGGGGCATCAAAGGGAAATAAGGAAATATAATCAGCTCTAATAGAATGACACGATTCTAAAGAAAGAACAACGAGGCGTAATTGCACAATTATGTTCGCTAGAGTTTCCGACATCAAAATCATCTATTTCTTTAGATCTACGAAAAGTCTTGGACAATCATTCCAAGGTATTTGAGACTCCCAAAGCCCTTCCACCTATTCGTGATCATTATCATGATATTCATTTGATTCCAAGAAGTGTTCCTCCAAACATAAGGCCTTAGAGATATCCCTATGCCCTAAAGAGTGAAGTTGAAGGTATGATTTTCAAAATGCTAGAGGTTGGTATAAATAAACCTAGTCAAAGTTCTTTCTTTGCTACAGTAGTATTGGTGCACAAGAAGGATGGGTCATGGCACATGTGTCTGGATTGTAGGGAGCTCAACAAGCTCACTATTAAAGATAAATTTCCCATTGCTTCCATTGATGAATTATTGGATGAATTGCATGGAGCAATTTACTTCACCAAGTTGGATATTCATACAAGATATCATCAAATTAGAATGAAGACTAAAGATATTCCAAAAACAACATTTAGAACCCATGAGGGTCATTATGAATTTTTTCATCATGCCTTTTGGCCTTACCAATGCACCTTCTACATTTTAAGGTTTGATGAATTCCATTTTCAAACCCTTCCTTAGAAAATTTGTGTTAGTATTTTTTGATGATATATTAATCTACAAGTCTTGGAAGGATCATGTTCAACAGGTTGACAGGGTGCTCAAACTATTGGAGGAGAAACAATTATATGAAAAAAGATCCAAATGTTTCTTTGGAGTACAAGAATATTGTATCTCATCAAGGTGTGAAGGTAGACCCTAGTAAAATTAAAGTCATTAAGGAATGGAAAATCCTCGCAAATGCCTTATGGATGTTTAGCTTCACCATGGTTACTTAAGAAATGGCGACCCTACCTAATGGGAAGACAATTCAAGATAAAAATGGGTCATGATAGTCTTAGATACTTTTTAGAACAAAGATTATCTTTAGAAGAGCAACAAAAATGGGTCACAAAGATGTTGGGTTATGACTTTGAATCATCTACAAAAAAAGGGAAGTAAAATGTTGTGGTAGACACACTCTCAAGAGAGGATGAGGATGTGGGAGCATTTCTTTGCACAATATCTATTATCCAACCAAATTGGACAAACAAGGCAAGGGATGAATGGAAGAATGATGAAGAAGTGTGGGCACTCATTCAAAAGTTATAACAATATCCCAGTACATCTGATACATTTAGCTGGAAAAATGATTCGTTATGGCACAAAGATCACCTATAAATATGTGAGAATTCCCAACTCAAATAAAAAATTATTATAGAATTGCACACCTCTCCCTTAGGAGGGAACTCAGGATTTTTAAAAACTTACCACATGTTTAAGAAGGAATTTTTTTGGGATGGACTTAAATTGGATATTCAAAATTTTGTGGCTGAGTGTTTGGTTTTCCAACAAAATAAAGTTGAAACAAATAAGACCTTAGGTCTATTACAAACTTTATCCTTTCTAAGCAAACACTGGGAGGAGGTTTCAATGGATTTTATCATAGGCTTACCCAATTCAAAAGGAAATAGTGTCATCATGGTGGTAGTTGACAGACTTACCAAGTATGCACACTTTTGTGCATTATCACATCCATTTAAAGTCGATATAGTTTCTACTACATTTATGGAAACAATTCAAAAGATACATGGAAACCCAAAGATTATTGTAAGCGACAGAGATCCCATTTTCACTCGAAATTTTTGGTCAAAATTATTTTCTTGTTTTGGTACTTAGTTAGCTCATAGCTCATCTTATCATCCTCAATCTTATGGGCAAACTGAGATAGTAAACAAATGTTTGGAATGATATATTCGTTTCTTTGTATCTGATAAATAGACAAAATGGTTCAAATGGTTGCCTTTGGCTGAATGGTGTTATAAGACTTCCTTCCATACTACAACAAAAATGACCCCATTTATGGCACTTTATGGATATCATCCGCCATCCATCACATCATATTTAAGAGAAAATTCTAATGTTCAAGTAGTTGATGAACACATCGAGCATCAACAAAAAGTCCTCCAACTCTTAAAGGATAACCTCACTTTGGCGCCGAATAAAATGAAACAATAGGTAGATCAACATTATAGCGAAAATAGTTTTGATGTAGGTGACTGGGTATTCCTACGACTACAACCATATAAACAAATTTCCCTCAAGAAAGATAAGAAGGATAATAAATTGTCACCAAATTATTATGGTATGTACAAGGTGTTGCAAAATATTGGTACTATGGCATACAAATTGGAGCTTCCTGTAGCTTACCGAGTGCACCCAATTTTCCATGTTTCATGCTTAAAGAAGGTTATAGGTTACAAACTATCAATTCAAACAATATTGCCAGAACTTTATGAGGAAGGAAAAATCATATTGGAACCTGAAGAAGTCACAGAAACAAGAACTTGACAACTACGAAATCTATCAATGTCAGAGTATCTCATCAAGTTGAAGAACTTACGTGCTGAAGATTCCACATGGGAGGGTGAGAATTTTATACAGAAGTATGTAGAACTACTCAAGCATTGAGGACAACACTTTTTTGAAGGAGAGGGACAAGTTAGGTCCCTATAATACTAGTGATTCCCCCATTACTATAGTCATTGTAGCCCTTACTGTTATTGTTGTGCCCTATTGTCCCCATATTGTTATTATTGTGCCCCATAGTATCCCACTATTGTTATTGTTGTGCCCTTATATTATTATTGTTATGTTGGGTTCGATTATATTATGACCCCTTAGACTCCTATATATAGATAGGAGGTTTTATCATTTGTATCATCCAAGAAGTATTCATTTGTGTAATGTAAAGGAGGTTTCCCCCTCGAAGAGGCTGATTTTGAAGTCGTTGATCTATTGTTTCTTCTATTTTGTGAGTTTTTTACATAACAACCACCATAATTCAAGAGGATGTCATGTCAGCACCCATTACTCATGAAAAATGGGCTAGCCATGTGATTATGATGTAGAAGAGGCTATATTGTAACTTTGGTTAAGATTTCAGGTAGTCAAACCTAAACACGAGTAGGCTATCAAGCTATGTTATAACCAAGCCACTAGGAGGAAAAGGGATTCCATTCTTTCAATTGCACTTGTTCCATAGTTGAGAAAAAATAGCCAAGAGATATAGGAGGTAGAGCACATATAGAGGATTTATCCAATGTATCAGCAAATGGGCCACAATCCATACTTCTTTGTAATTGCAACCACATTTACATTTAGAGGAAGAGAGAGGAGAAGACTCACCTTCTAGTTAGGGTTTTCTCCTAAAAGGGTTTCCAAGAGAATATCTTGTGTCAAATATGTTTGTGAGATTTTTATTTTTCTATTCTCTATTTTCTGCATAATTTTAATTCACATTCATTCACTATTAATAACAAATCCACAAATCCATAAATCTAATAAAACTATAATAATGTAGAATTTCATATCTTAAATATAATTTTATTAGACTTGTTGTGATGAACTATCCAGTGGAATATCCATGATAGTTTACAGATCATACACTCATGAAGTTTGGTCCTTTCTTCTACCAAACTAGGACCGATGTTTCATTGGAAAGGGAATTATTTAATAGTGTTATGGTAATAGTGGTGCTCATCTCGAGATGTGAAAGATTACAAACTTATTTGATTATTAGTTTGATGGGGAATTTGGCTTGCATGTAA
This sequence comes from Pinus taeda, assembly GCA_000404065.3. Taxonomy (NCBI): domain Eukaryota; kingdom Viridiplantae; phylum Streptophyta; class Pinopsida; order Pinales; family Pinaceae; genus Pinus; species Pinus taeda. The sequence goes on from APFE030332608.1 coordinate 56,981, forward strand.
TACATCTATTTTTTTGCAAAAATTTAACCCCACTCCCCCCTCTATGAACTCAGTTTCCAAGGCTTGAACTATTTTCAATCTCCTCCCTAAAACAAAGTCTTCACTATCTTGTAGAATTGTTTTTGGGCTTGCAATCCACAAATTAGTACTCTAGGCATTTTTTTACAACGCCTCTCAAGGCCTTCCTTGTTCATGTGGAGGAGGGGCACTTCTTCATCTCAATGAGACACACACTTGCAGGTTGAAAATGGCCGTGGACGTAGGCACAAATCATTATGCAAATTTGTTGGCCCTAAGGCTTCTAATGATTTGCGCTCTTAAGGTGGATGTTATAGTACTTCATGCCTATGGTGATTCTCAATTGGTGTCAAAATGGATCAATGGAAACTATCAATGCCACAATCTCTGCCTATTTCCCATTTTTTCTAAAATCAACAAGATAAAATATGTTTTTAGCATTTTTTTCCATATCACACATCTACAATGAATTAAATGTTATTGATGATGCTCTGTCAAAAGAGGGAATATCTATGGGTCCTAGGACTTGACAGATTATGGAGGAGCATAATGAAGTCTTCAATTCTTATTATCATTGTTCTTTCGTGGATAGAGATTTAAAGGATTGATCTACATCATAGTTTTTTGGTAAATTTTTTGTTCATATCACACATCTCTATATTGTCTAAATATATTTTTTCAGCTCCCCTATATGAGAACCCACTAGAGACTCTAACCTACATGTTGTATATACAAGAACAATTATGATTATATATGCTTCTCGTTAAACATTTTCTATTTTGAAAGTAGATGGCACTGCTAGCTACTCGTACGACATAGATTATAAATTTTATGCAACAACATTACCTTATTTATGTAAAATATTTTTTGAAATCTGTATATCTAAATACATATATGTCCGATATAAATAATATATAATTTTATATTATCTTGATAATATAATTACATTTTTATTCAGAACAATCTCTTATAATTTAATTTATTAAATTAATATCATATAAAATATATATATAATATATAATTATATTTAATTTTAAAATAAATTAAATATAAAATTATATATACAGAAAGGCACAACTTTCTATTTTATCTCCTTTTTGGTTGTCATATTGTTGCCAATGTAGTTTAATTCTAATACGACATAGTAATTGCTTAATTAAATTTCAAAAATAAAGATAAATAATCATATGTAAACACAAGTATTATAATCAACATAATTCCTATAATATATACTATATTATATTTACTAATGTAATTGTAAATCTTAAATTATAGTAGAGTCATAAAAAGGTACCGTGGAATATAAATCTAATCATATTAAATATATTATGTATCTACAGTATTAAATAGGTTACAAAAATAAGTTACTAATATCTTTTATGTATTTTATATTACTATTATATGGATTAAGTGTTATAAAACTATACAAGTGATTTAGATTTATTAAGTAAATAAAAGTTATGGGTTTTTATTTTTGAGTATTTAAATATTGAAAAGTAAAGTATAAAGATCAGTTGATGATTTTTTTCTGAAAAGCTCAAGTATCTTTAAATAATTGTATTTTTTTTAAGTCATGCAATGAGATTTCTTATTATTTTTACTTTAGGCAATTTTTTAATTTAATTTAATGACAGTTGCATGGATTCTAGTGTAAAAGGTGTATTGCAAATATACCTCTGCTAATGATTACTTCATAATATTTTATTATATCTTTTATGATGCTTATTTTCAACCTCAAAATTTCTCTATCACTGAGCATAAGAGATATAAAGAACTAGATACATTTATGTATCATTATTTTTCAAGTATTTCTCTTTTTTTCGCTCTTGTAACCATTTCTTATTAACCACACATGCAGTGACATTTTTTGGATGAACACATTTGCCATAAATAAGAACGTATACAAAATTAATAAATCATGGAATAAATAGGTATTTCTAGTAGTGTAGTAATAAATATGGTATGTATTTGGAATATATAGATATCCAATTTAAATATTTTTCAAAAAGAAGCTAGTCAAGAAAGTAAGGTATTGTAACATCCCTTGTTTTACCTATTTTTTTATAACATGGAATTTTGATTGAAATGACAGCATGTAACACACAAAATAAATTAAATGTAAATTTAATTGACTAGTATAAATAGAGGGACACCATGGATCAAAAGCTCTAGGGGGAACTTGTTGTCTATTTTGAACAAACCTATAACCAACCGCATTGAATTCCTTAATTGCTTGTTAACCAATCCACGCACCTGTGCTGACAAAAGTTATGAGATTGTATTTGGTGGTGTAGATGGAGGGTTGCACTCATCCCGACTTCCCTTGCGAATTGAGGCTAGGGGACCACTTCCTTGAGAAAAATGGATGATAAACACTTAGAAAAGGAAGATAGGAATAAAGGGAGAGAATATTAGATGAAAAGGAACATGGAAGAGGAAGAACATTGTTGGAGAGAGAACCATATGAGATGGAAGAGCGAAGTTGATGCTCTATTTGAGAATTAAATAAAATTTTATGTTGGGCGTGGAGTGCAAGAGAAGCTAGAGCATTGACAATAGAAGAGAATTTTGTTGACGCCACTAGACTGTGTGGTCTAAGATTGAGTGGTTAGTGGGAGGCTTAGTGGATGACCAAATCAATGTGGTTTTTTTTGTGTAATTGTTAAACCACTTGGACACGGAAATCAAGCCATTATGGTGTTTAATGTAGAAGTTTTGAACCACCTACACAATGGAATGTATACCCTTGCGGTGCTCGCTATGAAAAGACAGTTGATAAACCACATGAACAGTGGATTCAACCTCTCAGACTAAGAAATACCCCCTTTGGACCTTGGGTGAAGCCCTGTGATGGAACTGAGAGAAGTAATTGAATCATTATGGTTCTTGTTGTATAGTTATTAAAGCACTTGGATAGAGAAATATAAGACAATTTGATTCTTTCTAGAGAGTTGATTATAGACCCTGATGGTGCTTTCTATGAAAATACAATTGTTAAACCACCTAAATAGTGGATTTAACCTCATGGACTAAGAAATATCCTATTTTGACCTTGGGTGAATCCTTGTGATTGAACTCAAAGAATTAAGTGAATTATTGTGGTGGTTACTACTAGATGGAAGTTGAGAAATCACCTGGACTCCATCCCTTGAATGTAGACCAAGATTTGGTGTGAATTTAACTCAGAAAGCATCCCCTCAAACATTGGATTTTTCTCAGGGCTGGAGTGAGTGAAAAGAAAGATGTGATGATATAACCTATGGTTGGGTGAAGAGTGGAAATCCCTCCTTCAGTTTCCAACTATCTTAAGATATTCAAATAATCCAATTACATTTGTGTATTTTAATCATGAACTGTGATGTGCCATGAATTGCACATGTTTGGTATTTATTCTTATAGATCTATGAATGCTATTGAATTCCTGCATAGTGAAGGTTCATTATTATGCTTAGGGTTGACAAGCTATCTTATATGTCTATGGTTGTAATGATTGCTTGGATTGTGAAGTTTGTTGTTATACACTTCATTTGTAGGATATCCTATATGCTATGAATTAGATTATTGTGTGGATTATGTTGCCCAATAAATTGTTCATGAATAATTTGATAAATTATGTTTTTATGCATCTTCATTTAGTTACTACGACTGAGAACTTTCAACGATAAGAATGTGATTGAATTTGGTAGTTCACTACTATATTCATGATTCGTAGGTTATCTAACATGGTATGAATTAATTGAGTACTTAGTTTGTGTTGGTGTGCATTCATTTCATGAATAATATGACTAATTGTGTGTTTTGTTCCCTTCTTGAAAGTAATATATTTTTCTTTAAATAGATCAACCTACTCATTGGACGTGTGATGTCAAAGGACATATTATAATTTTCCCTATGTAGTTATGTAGTCTTATCTGTTCTAGATTTATGTGATTAAGGTTATATGAATTTTGGATGTAAACTTAAAAGGGCCATGCAAGAAGCCTATGGAGATGGATTAAACCAGTACATCATTTCTTGAGTAGTATTAACAAGCTTAGTGAAGCTTGGGAAGGGGCCTTTCCCCTCTTCTTTTCTCAAGGATTCGCGAAACAGGCATATGGTGTACCAAAGAGTGGTGTATGGAAGGGTTGATGATTGAGCCCTAATTCATCATGCACCTAGACCATATTGATTAGAGAGTGGATCAAGAGAGGTAACTTCCTATTTTCTTACAACCACACTTTAGCTTGGCATTGGTATCATCCATTGCTAGGTCAAATATTTAATATGTTTTAGGGTGTTATGACGGGAAGAATGCCAACTGCAAACATATTTACACCTTCATACCTTTCTATTGGGAAAATTAAGGAGGATTGGTCGATCCAACCATGTTTGTGGATCGAGGAAACCTAATGCCAGAAGACTATCCATTGTCATGATCCTTCACACCTTGTAGCTTGTAATAGCCAATATTGATGGAGTTAAGCTGATCTGGCCATGGTTCTAAGTTGAGGAACCCTAACATCGGGAAACTGCCACCACCATTACCATTGCACTATGTAACTCATAAATTCATGATAAAAATGGGAGTTAGGTTAATCTAGTTGTGGTTCTAGTATTTGAACTCTCCCCACAACCAGGTTTTGTAATTCGTTACTTTGTAGCAGGAAATGTCGTGAAGGAGTGATCACTTTAGTGTAACATACATTTGGTTTTCTATTGTTAAAGTGACTATGGGCCTTGCAGTATGACTTGAAAAGTTCATTCAGGCTTGGGAGAGGCCACATGGGTATTGGTGTGATATGGCCTCTTTTAATAGGACAAAAATAATAACAAGCATAACTTTTGATCTGAGACTTAGATTGAAATAAACTTTATATCGTCGAAAATATCTCGACAAGTTGGTCACAATGGTATTATTAGAGTTAAAATCCTTGGAATTCCAAAAATGAGTTTTTGGGTAACCTCATCTTCATGATTGACCTTGGTGATCAATTCAATTAGGTAAAACCTTCCATAGCCCTAAAATACTTAAGGGGGTGGAAGGGAGTGTTATAAAGTGGTATCAAAAGCTAGGTTCAAACAATGAACTTGATGAGGTTGACACAGAAGCAAAAAAAATTATTATGATAGTTTAGTTTTTATGTAAATGTTGACTTTAAAATTGTAAATGTCATGGTTTCTAACCTTGATAGAAGGCTTACATGTATTTTTATTTTACGTAACTGAAATGGATTTTAGATGTGTGAACAACATCCAATCAACATGCTTAGTGTTGGCATCCTAATATAATGAATTCATATGTTTATAGTTAATTTAGTTATTAGTTGTGTGTGTGCGACAACACATAAGAAGAAACAATTTTCAACAAAAATGGAGTATACTATGGATAAAACCCATTAGGAGCAATAGGAATAGTCAGAAGAAAATTGCCCTGATTGAATGGAATCCCTTAGGAGCTTGAGGGCTAAACTGAGGAGTTGAAAAGAAAATAATGAAAGACTCATTGTATAACAAGAATATAAGACAAATCTAAATACAATGCTCCTATAAAATTTGTCATACATGCAAAGATTGTGGCAACATGGGCCATTGCTAGAGATATAGAAGGGTTTCATGACGAGAAGATCATGAAAAAGCCTCATAAGTTTTGAAGAAGGAAAGGCCATTGAAATATTGGGGTTGTGGAGAAGAAAATGTGTTCCATGAATTATCTCAAACAAAGGGACAACCAATGTAAACTCTAGACACATGGAATATGAACTAAAAATGCATAAACTAGTAAATCAAAGAGGAAGACCTTGAAATGTTGGGCTACAAAAAGAAACACATGCTTTGTTACTGCCCTTATAAGAATCATGAGAGTAGGGAAAATATTGATGTCCACGAGAATACATCAGTGAACAAAGCACACAAAGGTGCATTAGGGGTAGGTACAAAAGCAAAAAACCAATAGGAAGAACCCTTGGCAGCGACATTAGAGCGCATCAAGAGTTGGTTGATGCTTGGGGAAATCAAGAAGGGCGAGTCACCTACCTTTGGTGGTACGTGAAAATAAAATAGTGAGCATACCTAGAGGATCTTTAATATAATAAAATTTCCATGGTAGTCTATTGATATTTTTAAACTAACAATGTAGATCTAAGGTAATACACTTTCACAAGAATGCAAGTGAGAAGGTTTCTCTTGAACTATTTAGAAAAAATTTGGGATCTTAAGGTTTTTATAGACCTTAAGAAAGACTCTAACAAATATTTGTGCATGTGATAGTAAAGTTAAGTGAAATTTCTAAAGTAAATGTAGAGGAAGATTTTGGATAAGTAAAATCAAGTTGTACATTGAATTGCATGACACCATGAGCATGAGAAATCTGGGGGTTGTTGCAAATATCTAAATATATACTTGACATGTATAATCAAGGTGGCATATCTCACATGTGAATTAATTGACTAAAAATGATGAGAGTGTAAATAATTGATGTGCATGGGAATGCACAATAAATGAACCCCATAGTTGTTAAAAGAAAGGAATTTTGGTTGTAAGCTTGATAAAAGCTGAGAAAACTTATTTATATGTGTAATAGAATGGTTATGTGCATTCATGTGATTTCTAACCTTGATTAAATTACTAATGAACTTGGAGGTTTTCCTTGCAGAATTGCATTAAAGGAGATGTATGGATAAAGGATCAGTTAACAAGGACTTAACTGTGTCCATACGAACCAACTGGATAGTGATGTTACAATTATGAAAATTTCTTAAGAAAGGAGCTTCCTTAACTAAAATTTGTGCTTAGTTGATATATTTTATTTTTGAAATAATATGAATGTTTAAATGGTAAGAAAATAAGAAACCAATACTTTCTATTTTTTTGGTAATACATTAAGGTTACCTAATGAATTCCATGTCACATGGAATATTCATATGAAAAGTGTGCAAGAATGATCTCATGCTATTAACTACCACATGAAAGAAAGTAGTGTGTTGATGCTTATGATTATGAGAATTGTTGTGTTAATAATTGAAAACAATAGAGGTTGAAACTGTGACTCTGAAAAATAACAACATATGAATAGCTTGGATTATGAGCATGTATGGCACCTGCATAGTGTAATCTATATGCACATGTTTGGGTGCATGAATGAAGACAATTTTGAATATGTAAATTGGATATATAACCCAAATTCCCTTTATGAAATTTCATTGAAACTTGTAAGAAGTTGAATTGGTAGAGTTATGAATAATATGTGAGGTTGAGATAATTTCAGGGATTTCTAAATATTAGAACATCAAATATGATAAATTCCACCTCAATTCCTTGAAGAGGTTTCAAAAAAGAATATTTGTGATGGTAGCCAAGTAAGTAAGGGAAGAAACAATCAAAGATAAAAAGGTAAAGGAAAGGAATTGTGTAAGAATTCCTTTTAGCTGAATTTGGTATCTTTTGTTTCAAAATAAATGCATGTATCACATGGATGCCCAAGAAGGAGTATGTTGAAGGCAAGAATCCTGCATTTTGAAAACATTGCTAAGACTTTTGTAATGTCTTCAAAACAAAATGGTGAGCTAAATTGCTCATGAATTTAAAGATATCCATCTCTCAGTTTAGACCCTTTGGGATGCTGGAATAAATGTTTGATTGAATTTTGAAATGGATAAAATGACTATGAGGCAGGTATAGAATCCAAGATAGTTTTATTTCAATCTATTTGAACCTAGTCAAAAGTGATAGGGTTATTATGGCTGTAATAATTCTGAGATCGCTTAAGGAGATGTTGTGAAGTTTTGCAATGAAAATATTGTATGTATGAGAACTTATAGTTGTTTGTCTTATTGAAAGATTAGAATGCAAGTAGAGTGTTGGAATGCAGTGTGAGATAGAAGCCACCATGACAAAATATCACCACCTACAAGGGAGCCCAACATAATGAATAAAAGTATCATGTTTATGAGATCTAGCTTCAGAATGAAGCACATTTGGGGAATTAAAATATATGATTTGAAGATTTTGAGTATATTTCATGGGAACTACATGCTTGTGAGACAAGTAATATGATGATCCATCTAGGAAGGATAGATGATGATGGCTAAAAAGTGACAACAAAGTATCATATAGGAACCATGGTGAAGCTAAACATCCTAAGGACTAGCCCATTGTGGTGACACCGAAACCTTGTGATATGCATTGATTTTTATGAGTTGTGTCATGAAAAATGTGTTTCATTGTTAGAGAAATTTAGAGGGATGCCCTAGCTATAAGAATCTATTAGTCTCAAGACTCTTCTTGTGCTAGGAAGCCTTACCAAGGAATGGATTTACCAATGCACTGAGGAAGTAGAAGATGCCTAAACTTGGAAGGTGTGTGACTACAAGAAAGAGGAGACTTGAATGAACCGGGTTTCAAAGATTTATGTACATACTCATTGGGATCAAGTATACATTGGGTGTGTCATATAAATACAATGAGTTGTATGTGTTCCTTGTGGAATCCTTTAGGAGCAATGGAAAACTAGGTAGGAATCTCGTGGAATGCCAGACAGTATAGAAGTGACTAGACCATGAATTATGAATGCAATAGATTGAAATGGAAAGTAAGGACATGGAATATGATGCTAATGTTAGACATGCAATTATAAATCTCATTTTTTAATTTCTATTCTCTATTTATAGAACACATAGGATAGTTTCCTTTAAGATGGTGGGTTCATAACATCCCTCATTTTACCATTCTTTTTGTAATTTTGAATTGTTACTGTAATTCCAACATGGGATCCATGAATGAATAAGATACTATATTGTAACAGATAAAATAAATTAAATGTAAACTTAATTGGTTTGCCTAAATGGAGGGACGCCATGGATCCAAATCTACAAAGGGGGAAAACTTGTTACATGTCATGAACAAGCTTGTAACTAACCACATTGAATTCCTAAACCGCTTATTGACCAATTCATCCACATATGATAATATAAGTTATAAGATGGGATTAGGTGTTGTGGATTGAGGACTGCACCCATCTCCACCTTCCTTGTGGATCGAGGTTGGTGGGTGCTACCTCGAGAAAAAGGGAAGACATCCACGTAGAGAAGGAATATGGGAAGAAGGGGAGATAATAGGTAGTCTAAAGGGAAAATAGAGGAGGAACAATGTTTTTGGAGAGAGAACCATACAAAATGGAAGAGTGAATTTGATTCTCTCTCTGAGAATGAAAGAAAAGTTAATGCTAGGCGTGGAGTGTAGGAGTATTTGGAGCATCAATAGTAGAAAAAAAGTGTGTTGAGGCCACTAGATTATGTGTTCTAAGCCTAAGTGGTAAGTGAGAGGCTTAGTGGATGACTGAGTCACTGTGGTGTTTGATGTATAGCCTATATACCACTTGGATAGGGAAATTTGAGCCACTATGGTGCTTGTGGGAGAGTTGTTAAACCACGTAGACAATGGGTTGTATACCCCTATGATTCTTGCTATGAAAAAAAAATTATTACACCAAATGAGTAGTGGATTCAGCCTACTAGATTGAGCAATACCTACTCTGGAGCTTGGGCGAAGCCCTGTGATTGAACTTAGAGAAGTAAGCGAATAGTTTTGGTGCTTGTTTTATAGTTGTTAAACCTTGGACAGGGAAATCTAAGCCATTGTGGTGCTTTTCTAAGAGCCGTTAAATGACCTAGACAATGGACTGTAGAACCCCAATGATTGCTATGAAAAGGCAATTTTTAAACCAACTAAATAGTGGATTCAACCTCTTGGACTGAGAAATACCCCATTTGGACCTTAGATGAAGCCCTGTAATTGAACTCAGAGAAGTGAGTGAGTCACTATGGTGCTTATTGCTAGAGGGAAGTTGAAAAATGACCTTGACAATAGAATCCATCTCTTGAGTGTCTACCAATCTTTGGTGTGAATTTCCTTGAGCAAGCATTCCCCTAGACTTTGGATTTGACTTAGGGGTGGTAAATTGCAAGAAATATGCAATGTAGTTGGCCTATAGTTGGATGGATAGTGGAAGTCCCTCCTTCAATTTCCAACCATCTTAAGATACTCAAATATGTCTATTGCATTTATGTATTTGAATAATGAACTATGATGTGCTATGAATTGCACATGTCTAGTATGAACTCCCACATATCTAGACACGTTACTAAATGCCTACATAGTGAAGGTTCACTATTATGCTTAGGATTGGTAGTAAAGAATTATTGTTACGCCTACATAGGAATCTCATTAAAATAATATAAATTGTGTCATTATTTGGAACTAGCAACCATTACTTCTATAAAACATATTTGTAATCAAATTTTCTGAATGAACACAATGACCATAAATAAGCACTTAGTAGAAAATTATTAAATCCTAATGTAAATAGATATTTCATAAATATGCACTTAGTATCAAATTAACAAATATATTACAATGTTTATGGAGAAATCTTCCATATTTTTATATTTTAGATTTTAATAGTAAAACAATAATTTATATTGCAAGTGCATTAATTGAAACTTGTATTTTAACCATTTGTTAAACATGTAGTCTAACTAATAAATGAAATGGTCTTTTTTAGAGTATTTTTTCTAATCAATTTTGTTCAAAGCAAGGGATTCCAGTACATCATTTGGATCTTCCCTTATAAAATACAATCATGGTGAAGAGAGTTAATGCAATTTAATCATTGAGGTTTCACTAGCAAAGTAAAGATCTTGAGAATCTCATTGCTCTTCTAGGTGGCATTTTTGTATTCCAACAACCAGCCGTATGGTCAGAAAATCATGGAAGTTATATTTGTATGTGGTATTCTTAAAATAAATTGCCCCTACTCTGCTTACGTCTTCCCTGGCTGCATTAGATGTTTTGGAGAGTTGTAGCAAGTCTTTAGTTAATTTTTTTCATGTGTTATGGATAAGCATAGTAAGTGTTTAGTTAATTATTCATCTTGTTGAAGGTGTATTAGGAATATTATTTACATATACATAATTCTAAAAAAATTATAAATTAAGATATTGCTTAAATTTCAATCCATTTGTTTTGTTGGATTATCTTCACACTTTCTTCTACTTCAGTTTGATTGCTTTCTTGTTAGGTTTTTTAATGGTCTTTTTGCTAGGTTTTCTAAGTCTTTCTTATGAGCTTGTTGGATTATTTGCATACTTGTCTCAATTTGATTGTTTTAGTTTTTTGCTTTCTTGTTAGGTTTTTTAAGGCTTTCTTATGAGATTGTTAGTTAAAGCTTGGTCATCCAATCTAACCACACACATATTTACTATTTTCAACAATTTTGGCTATGCTAACTTCTAAATTGAAAATTATTTAGCACTTGGTGAATTTAAGTACCTGGAAGTAGTTTTCAAAAACCACCTATTTCACATCCCAAAAATACCTTCAAGATTTTGACGCAAATCAAGTACCAAGTGGGCACCATTAATGGCCTCTTCATGATTGTCCTTGATTTATAGATTAATTACCACAACACTTCTCATCAAAATTGATTATGTTATGAAACCAGCTCACAAAAAGATAGAAAACATAGATGACTGCCTTAGAAATAAGCCTCTTCGAGGGGGCAACCTCCTTTACATTACATAAATGAACAATTCTTAGATGATTCAAATTACAAAACCTCCTTTCTATATATAGGAGTCTAAGGGGTAACAATATAACCAAGCCGACCTAACAATAATAATATAAAGGCACAAAAGTAACAGTAGAGGGATGCTATGGGGCACAGTAATAACAATATGGGGAGAATAGGGGCACAACAATATTAATAAGAGATACAACTACAATATTAATGGGGGAATCACTAGTATTATAGGGACCTAACATGCCCCCCTCCTTCAAAAAAGTGTTGTCCTCAATGCTTGAGTAGTTTTGGATGCTTCTGTATAAAAATCTCATCCTCCCATGTGGAATCTTCAGCGGATAATTTCTTCCACTCGATGAGATACTCTGAAATGGATCGATTTCATAGTTGTCGAGTTCTTGTTTCTATGACTGTTTCTAGTTCTAATATAATTTTTCCTTCCTCGTCAAGTTCTGGAAATATTGTTTGAACTGGGAGCTTGTCACCTATAACCTTATTTAAACATGAAACATGGAAAACTAGGTGCACTCGAGAAGCTACAGGAAGCTCCAATTTGTATGCCATAGTACCAATCTTTCGCAACATCTTGTACGGACCATAATACTTTGGTGAAATTTTTTTATCCTTCTTAGCTTGCTTGAGGGACATTTGTTTATATGGTTGTAGCCATAGGAATACCCAATCACCTACATTAAAACTTCTTTCACTGAGATGTTGATTTGCCTATTGTTTCATTCTATTCTACGCCAACACGAGGTTATCCTTTAAGAGTTGGAGAACTTGTTATTGATGTTTGATGTGATGTTCCACTGCTTGAACCTTAGATTTTTCTCTTAAATATGATGTGATGGATGGTGGTTGATATCCATAAAATGCCATAAATGGGGTCATTTTTGTTGTAGTATGGAAGGAAGTGTTATACCGCCATTCAACCAGAGGCAACCATAAATGGGGTCATTTTTGTTGTAGTATGGAAGGAAGTGTTATACCGCCATTCAACCAGAGGCAACCATTTGACCCATTGTGTTTGTTTATCAGATACAAAGCAACGAAGATATCCTTCCAAACATTTTTTTAGTATCTTCGTTTGCCCATCAGATTGAGGATGATAATATGAGATATGAGCTAACTGAGTACCAAGACAAGAAAATTATTTTGTCCAAAAATTTCTTGTAAAAATGGGATCTCTGTCACTTACTAATCTTTGGGTTTCCATGTAGCTTTTGAATTGTTTCCATAAATGTCGTAGAAATTGTACCGGCTTTAAATGGATGTGATAATGCACAAAAGTGCACATAATTGGTAAGTATATCAACTACCACCATGTTGACACTTTTCCCCTTAGACTTGGGTAAACTTGTGATAAAATCTATTGAAACCTCCTCCCAACATTGGCTTGGAATGGATAAAGGTTGTAATAGACCTGGTGTCTTAATTGTTTCAACTTTATTTTGTTGGCATACCAAACATTCTGCCACAAACTTTTGAATATCCAACTTAAAGCCATCCCAACAAAATTCCTTCTTAACCTTGTGGTAAGTTTTTAAAAATCCTGAGTGCCTTCCTAAGGGAGAAGCATGCAATTCTAGAAGAATCTTTTGTTTGAGTTGGGAATTCTTACAGAGGTATAAGCGGTCTTTGTACCATAACGAATCATTTTTCTAGCTAAATGTATCAGATGTATTGGAATCTTGTTGTAACTTTCAAATAAGTTCCCACACTTCTTGGTCATTCTTCCATTCCTCCCTTGCTTCATTTATCCAATTTGGTTGGATAATAGAAATGGCACACAACAATGCTTCCACATCCTCATCCTTTCTTGAGAGTGCATCTTCCACAACATTTTGCTTCCCATTTTTGTATATGATTTCAAAGTCATAAAAAAACATCTTTGTGACCCATTTTTGTTGTTCTTCAGAGGATAATCTTTGTTCTAAAATGTATTTAAGGTTAGCAGGATACGTTTTTACCTTGAAGTGTCTTCCCATTAGGTAGGGTCTCCATTTCTTAAGTGCATGTAGTATTGCCAACATTTCCTTCTCATAAATATCTTTGTGTAAATA
>APFE030332608.1:73667-188571 GCA_000404065.3 Pinus taeda
ATTCAATTCTTTTGCTATCTTACAATGAATAAAATTGTGGGTACTTCCTGAATCAATCAACAATATTACCTTTTTCTTCTTGATTTTTCCTTCTATCTTGATGGTTTGAGGAGTGGTAATCCCAGCCAATGCATTACAAAATATGGTCAGATTCATTTCTTCTTTATCTAGACTTTATTCCTAGAGTATATCCTCTTATTTTTACCTCTCTTGCTCCTTTTCTTCTTCCTCTTCACAATCTATGTAGAATAATTTCTTCTCAGCACACTTATGACCTTTAGTGTATTTTCTATCACAACTGTAACAAAGCTCTTTTGCTCTTTTTCCTTCCAATTGTTGTGGTGTCAACCTTACAGGTTGTGGAAGGTTAGGGGCAACAACACTTCCATCTTTATAGTTGTGAGTGGTATGCTTCCTGGTTGCCATAATTTTGCTTTCCATTTTTCTTGCTAACCTAAATGCTTTCTCTAATGAATTAGGTTCCCAAAGGCGAACATCATGTTGGATATTATCCTTTAAAGTCCCTTTGAACACATCAATCCTATGCTCCTTTAGAATATTTTTTACCCTTATGTTCAATTTTTGGAACTCCTCAATGTGCTCCATTATTGAACCCTTTTGTTTGAGACTTATCAATTGGCTAAAAAAAGTGTTTCTTTTTGTATCCTCATAATGTGTTGTCGATTCTTTCATAAAAATTACCCAAGTGATAATTTGTTTACAAGAGCAAAGCCATTCATACCATAAAAACTGATTTGGTTCCAAATATAAAGTTGCAATACGTACCTTTTGTGTGTTTTTCACATTATTGAGATCGAAAAATTGCTCCATCTGTAATATCCATGTTGCAGGATCTTGCCATCAATTCCTCATATCGATTTTTGGAATATGATGGGTCTTCGATCCCACATTAGAGCCTATGGAATCATGATTAACATTTCTTTTGTTCTCATCATGAGTTTCCTTTACTACCCTTTCACCATTAGTGACCATTTCTTATAGCAACTTATTCAAAATTATCTTCAATTCTTCTATCTTATCATCCATGCCATCCATTTTAGCATCCATGCCATTCATCTTAGCGTCCATTCCATTCATCTTAGCTTACATGCCATCCATCTTAGCTTCTACATCTTTCTTTAGACAGTCCATTTTAGCTTCTACACCTTTCTTTAAACCATCCATCTTAGCTTCTACATCTTTCTTTAAACCATCCATCTTAGATTCTATTACTTTTTGTGCAAGTGACACTTGTTGCACTTGGTCTCATAATTTTGATATATCATGTTGCATTTCTTCCTCTTCTTCATGAGTCATGCTAGAGCTTTCAGGTTGCTTACTAGGTGGTTGCATTTTATTTTCTCAGGGCATTAATTACTGATAACAATTCTTTACTATGCCCTTTGAATTCCTTCAAACTAATTTTTCAAACCAAGCTTCTGCAAAAAATAAAAAAAAACTACACACCTTTTTTCACTTTGTAGGATATTGATATTGAATCTGATGTATCTCTATAATTTCAGATCATCCAGTTCTGACCTATAGTAGCCCTCTGTGTCCTCTTTCCAATGCCACCAGTTTGACCCAAATTGGATTCTCCAAGGAAGAGTTATACACAATCTACTAAGATGTCCTGATTATAGACCTTTCCAGAAGAGCGAACTTGTATGAAGTGCCACCTGTCATTGTTTCGACCTTTGGCTCTGAAAAATATATGCAAGAAGCTACAGTCTGTCCTCTTTCTGTACCTTCTTACAAAATTTCAATCTAATGCTCAGAGAGAAAGTTATGACGATTTTCGCCAGGTCACTTGTTTGGAACGTAATTCAGGAGTCTGCAAAAAGACCAACTTCCTCAGATCATATCTCCACAAAATAGCGCGAAAAGCTCTGAAATTTGGACTGGAGGTTCAGTGCGATTTCGTCTAAAATGGATTTTTTTTCACTTCTGAAACATTGTAGAAAAAAAGTTATAGCGAAAATGCCACGATGACCTATTTGGAGTAGCGAAACCCTAGAATCCAAAGCTCTGATACCAAATGTTATTGAAACCAGCTCACAAAAGGTAGAAAAATAGATGATGCTCTAGAAATAAGCCTCTCGAGGGGGCACCCCTTACATTACATAATGAAGAGAATTCTTGGATGATTCAAATGGAAAAAAACCTCCTTTTTATATTAGGAGTCTAAGGGGTCACAATATAACCAAGCCGACCTAACAATAATAATATAAAGGCACAAAAATAACAATAGAGGGATTCTATGGGGCACAATAATAATAATATGGTGACAAGGGGCACAACAATATTAATAAGGGATACAACTACAATATTAATTGGGGCATCACTAGTATTATAGGGAACTAACAGATTCCTTATTTTTAGGGGCTTTAATCACCATGTTAAATACTCTCTCAAAATAGAACACAACATCAAATGGACCATCAACAATGTTTCCTTGCTAACATTATGGTGTCATTTTCACATTCATATTACATTTTAACATCAGGAAAATATCATTTTGTTTATACAATTCGGGATGTTTATGGACTAGATCATCAAATACTTTTTTTTAAAGAGTGCCAAAGACATACATTTGGCTTCCTGATTGATGGACCAAGAAATTTCACATGAACTCCCCTCCCATAAGAATGATGGAAAGCCATGGCTCAAACTAAGAATGATGGAAAGCCATTGCTCAAACTAAGTATTAACTAAGAATTAAATAATTTCACTCTTGTTTATGTCTCAATGAGAAATATCTTCTCTAACAAAGTATTGATTTTGAGTTGCATTTACTAAACGAGGCATTCTAATTCTCCATGCAAAGATTAGATAAGAATTAAATTAATGTGTTATAGATTATTTTTTACATCTAGGAAAATGATGTTAAATCTAAATCTTTCACTATCTGAAGAACTATTGTCATCAATCCCTGAAGAAGATGGAAGAAATACCTCTCCATAAAAGATATGTCAAGCTAGGAGGTAGCTCCTCAAAAATGAATTGTGTTCTTGCATTAAGGTTCATCATAGATACATACATGGAGGGTGAGACTCTTGGGCTTCATCTCCTAATGTCTCTTCATATTCCAATTCTCCTTGTTTTCTATTTACACTATTTTACATGGATTTACCTAATCACAAAGATTAGGTGTCAACATCCCCCTCTCCCCCACCTTAATATGAAGAGATGTTGGTGAGTCCAAGCATCGTTCTGAATCTTTCAAACATTTCTCTCCCAAGCGCTTTGGTGAAGATGTCTGCAATATGCTCATTTGTGGAACAATGGTGTGGGTGAATTGTCTTGGCCTCAACATGATGTCGAATTAGATGGTATTTTGTATTGATATGCTTTTTTTATCATGGAACATTGGGTTCTTAGCCAACTTTATTAAAGAAGTGTTTTCAATCATGAGAGGAGTTGAATGCACTTGTTTTTCCTGCAAATCTTCCATAATTTTCTCGAGCCACACAATTTCCTTTGTTGCTTCAGCTGTTGCCACATATTTTTCCTTAGTTATGGAATCCGTTGGAATTGATTGTTTGTGTGACCTCCAGGAGACACCTCCTGGTCCAAGACTCATAGCATAGCTTGAAGTAGATACCCCAGTTTCTTTATCTCCATCGAAGTTTGAATTAGAATATCTAATCAAGATGAAGTAACCCACCTATGTATAATTAAGTCCAAAGTCTTGAGTTCCCTTTAAGTACTTTAGAACTCTTTTTTCAGTAGACCAATGTCCCTCACAAGCCTTTTGCATAAACCTGGAGAGGATTCCAACAACAAATGCAATGTCTAGTCTGGTGGTATTTAGGTAGGTGAGACTTCCTACAAGTTCTCTATACTTTGTTGCATCCTCAAACTCCTTTCCTTCAATGGATGTGAGCTTTAAGTTTTGTTCCATTGGAGTATTCAAAGGGTTGCACTAAGCCATGCCAAATGTGTTCAACGAATATCCAATGTACTTCTTCTGAGAGAGGCATATAAACTTTGGATGTTGAGTTAATTGAATACCAAGATAGTAGTGAACGCAGCCTAAGTCAGTCATTTCAAAACCTTTCCTCAATTCCTTCTTTACGGATGCATTGTATCTACCATTGTTCTATGTCATCAGAAGATCATCTACATACACTACAAGATATACAACTTTTTTTCCAACTTTCTTAACAAACAAAGTTGAATCATCAAGATCATAATGTTTGAAGTTGAGTTTCATAATATTCTCAGTTACCAAGCTCGCAGTGCTTGCTTGAGGCCATAAACAATTTTACAAGTTTGCATATTTTATGTTCTTGACTCTTCACAAAAAATCCTTCTAGTTGGGACATAAAAACATTATATTTCAGATCTCCATTTAAGAAATCAATTGTTACATCCATTTGATGGACTTTCCAACTATTCTAAGTTGGCAAGGCAAAGAGTGTCTGGATGGTAGCCCATTTTTGTGGGGGAAAAGTTCCCCTCATAGTTGACCCCTTCCTTCTATGAAAAAACATTTCCACAAGCATGGCTTTTTGCTTGTCAAGTGAGCCATAAAATTTATACTTGTTCTTGTAGACCCACTTGCATCCTATCAATTTGGTTCCCGATGGAGGATCAACTAGTTTCTAAGTGCCATTATTTATCAAGGCGTCATACTCTTTTTTCATAGATTCTTTCCATTCATCATGAGAAGTGAATTCTTTGAAGGAATTTGGTTCAAAATCTGTAGACAAATTTAGTTCACAATCATAAGAAACATCCGTGTCAATGGGTGAATCAGAATTGTCCACATAAACTCCATTCTGTCTGGTTGAACTTCTTATTCTTGTCTTTCTAACCTCATCAGAATGAACGCTTTCAAGTGTCTTTGTCAGCCATTTGGACGACCTTTCTGAGATGGCCCAGGCTACTCAGTTCACTGATTTGGGGTTGAATCAAGATTTAGTCTCCCAATTATGTCAATCACCTCACATAAAGTGTCATTAATGGCTAGAGCTTCATGTGTGGGAGAGGGTGCTTTAGAAGAAGATTCCATAGATTGATCCAGTATAGGACTTCCTCCTTCAATATGTGGAATCTCATTATCTAATTCTTGAAAATACTTTGCATGTCCAAATCTATCCAAACAATCAAACTGTCACTCAACAACATTGTCAACCTTGGAAGATTCAAGAAATATCATATCTCTAGATACTACAAATTTCTCATTAACTTCATCATAGAGACAGTATGCTTTGGAGGTATTTGAATACCCTAAGAAGATACAATTACGACTCCTTGCACATAGTTTTTTTATTTGTTCCTTAGGTATCAAGGCATAACAAGTGGATCCAAAGACCCTGAGATGCTTTACTAAAGGAATGTAGCCATACCACATTTCATAAGGAGTCTTGTTTCTAATAGCATTAGATGGACACCTATTATTTACATAAAAAACAATAGAACTACATTTTCCCAAAACATCAATTTAACATTCTTGAAAAACATCATGGAACTTACCATATTTAATATTTTCATGTTCATTCTTTCTGCTACTCCATTCTGTTGGGGATTATAAGGCATAATTGTTTGATGTTTGATCCCATGCCAGCGAAGATAGTTTTCAAATTCATTTGAGGTATATTCATTTCCATTATCATTCCAAATAGAGACAATATGAGATTATGCATCATTGTCAATCCATGCATGAAAGTTTTTGAATGTTTGAAAAGCATCAGATTTGTTGTTCAATAAAATAAACCCAACACATTCTGGTGTAGTCATCAATAAATGTCATCATATATTTATTTCCATTTGCAAAAGGAACATGCATTGGGACACATAAGTCTAAATGAATAAGTTCAAGTTTTCTATGTGCTCTGGAATGTGAATTGTGAAAAGACTATTTGTTGTGCTTTCCTAAGATACAAACATCACATTGCTTAAGTTTCCTAGGAATTGTAGACAAACCAGTAACACCTCTTTTCTTCAAAATATGAAGGTTTTCATAATTAAAGTGTCCAAATCTAACATGCCATGAAATAATTGATGGAAATGTACCTTCATCATAGTGAGAACTGTATGAAAAGTTTTGTGCATGAGAAGAGGTACATCGCATCTTCAGATGTCTTTCTTCTTCAATCCTCATCATGACAAGTGAGTGATCTGATGCTTTTATGACCTCAACCTTGCCATCAAACATATGAATGGAGTGTCCTTTCTGGTGGATGTGGACCAAATACACCAAGTTTATCCTCAGTTGCAGGAGATATAGAAAATCATGTAGAAGAATGTCTGGAAGGCCACGCAGTCATACCTGATGGTGCCAAGCCCTGATGGCGTGTGTTTTGACTTGTCTACAGAATATACTCTGCCATCAACATTTTCAGTAAATTATGCAAAAAAATATCTTCTAAATGTCATGTGGCAAGTTTCTTCTGAATCAAGAAACCAATCACCTTTCCAAGAAGAAAGTGAAGTATTAAACAAGTCTTCAGTTGCTCCATTATTACAATGTGCTACAACATAGTGAGAAGATTTGGGTGCTTTACCTTTCTCTTTGTCATTTGTTTTACCTTTGCCTTCATTTCTTTCCAGCTCAATTCAATCTCAAGGAAAATTACATGTGGATGCATCATGTCCATCTATATAGCATCATATGCAATGAAGATCGAACTTTTCTACTTGGAACTATATGTCCCCCCTCCCCCACCTCTTAAATTACTTATTCCTCTTTCTGTTCAACAACATCTTCCTCTAGAAGAGACTTGTGCATGATTATTCTCTCTATGTGCAAGACGCACAACTTCTTCAAAACACTGAGGAGCACCAAAGGTGTCATTTTGAAAAATATAGGCAGGAGGGAGTTACAAGGGTAGAAAGGAAACCAAAAATGGGGTTGGCTATGACACCATGTTAGGCTAGGAGGTAACTCCTCAAAAATGAATTGTGTTTTTGCATTAATGTTGATCATTGATATATACATGGAGTGAGAGACTCTTGGGATTCATCTCCTATTGTCTCTTCATATTCCAATTCTCCTTATTTTCTATTTAAACTATTTTACATGGATTTACCTAATCCCAAATATTGGGTGTCAACAAGATAAGAATACTAGATTACATACCTTAAAACCCTATTTTTGGAGATCGTCACAAGTTGCAATGTTTTAACCCATGACATCGCACATTGCATAGCTAATATTATGTGTCGCCATCGCAACTTTATTTATCAAAATTTGTGTTAGCCTTTTTACGTGGGTAAAAATAGAAAAGGTCATGATGCTTCCATTCTAGAAGACTTGTGGATGTATCTTTCCAATTAATAAGGATATGCACTTGAATCCCTACTCAAGTGATAAAATCCCTACCATAGTGGATCCCATCCATTTCATTTTGGATCTAATTCATACCTAAGTGGATCTCAAATTTCCATCCTCGTCTTATAAATACAATACATTCAAAAGGAAAAAGGGTTGGCTTCTAGACCCTTGAAGTATACTTTCACTCTGTTAAAGTATCCATTGAAGGATTTTGAACACAAGGTTTGAATAAAGGACTATTGGGAGGAAGCTATCAACATCAAGGCAATGGTTGTAATTGTTTCGTTTCTTTATTAATACAAAATATATTCATTTCCCACATATATTGTCCCATTATATGAATGTTTGTAATGGAACTCATTGATCATCCATTTAGAATACGTCGATTGTTTTATATATCAAATGCTTTGATAAGTAGTTTGTTGGTGATATTGTGGGTTTTGGATTTGAGGATCAAAGGAAAGGTAAGAGCTACAACAAACAAAGGATGTGTGAGGACAAAATTTAGATTACCTGGTATGTCTATGTTTACATTTTCAATAATATTCTAGGTAAGGCTTGTATATTTTTGTGTGCTTTGTTCTAGTTTTTGGTTTCCAAACCTAGAGAGATCAGTCATGTCTACAAGAGTGATCTTTTTGTCAACAAAATTGGGAATCTACTAGGAAGCAAGTTTTTCCTCAATGGTATTCCTTGTTTTCTTAAGTCGAACATTTCTTGAGTCTATGGAAAAACCTATTTCATTCTAGGACCCTAGATCTTTTAGATCTTTTGAGTTTTTTTATTGAATTTTAAGCCCATTGTACTCTATTGTGGGAGACAGTGCATCTAACCACACTGCGTTGTTCTCTAAGTTGTGATTATCCCTATCCCTCACATTGTTATGTACTGAATACCTGTGTTAATCCTGGAAATTTGAAAAGTTCTTAGAGTTTTTCTTGTTTGATTTGAGATTTATCTTTTTGCTAATGTTTTGAGACTATTATTGATATATTATATGTAGAACACTTCAATTTTGTTTTGTTTGACTATATTTTTGTGGAAAATCTTTTTTCTTTTGTGAAAAAATTCCGTTTTTCGTTTTTTGACCTAATTAATTTTTAGTTTTTGTTTGAAGTATTTGCAGTATTATTCTACATTGGAATTACTTTTCCAAAGATTTGTTTGTTGGACTATTTTATAAAATATTTATTATTCATTTTCATAGAATATTTGTTTTTAAAAAAGAAAAATTGTGTATTGGAGTTCATGGGTGAAGTGTTTTTTTTAGCTTTCATTTTTAAGCAAAGTAAGTTGCATTTGTTTAAAAATTTCCCCCATCATGGTTGGGGTGCCAAGAATCGTGTATCCTATAGTTCCTTTGATTTTCATTCAAAGAGTAGTTCTTATTTCTTTGTTTGAATGTTATACTTGTTTCTTTGCTTGAAACCTCTCACTCCTTACTATAGTTAGTATTCATCAAAATTGAAAAAAAAATACATTTTCATATTCACTACATTAGATTTGGAGTCAAATAATAATATCATTAGTTTATTTTCCATGGACCCTCTTGAGTAAACAATAGCTTAAAATCAATTCTTAATAAAATAAATTAGATATTTTTATATTTCTATGGTTAGCTACAACCACATTAGCTTAAGTGTGACGATTTCGGATAGGTGCTGAGTAAACACTCCAAAGCTGCAAACAAACATAGAAACTTTTGATAGAGAGTGAAATCCATTTATCGCATCACATTTCTGGGAAGCTCATCTCACACAAGAGTCAAGCATGAGGTCACATTGGACTTAGTGAAGTAATATATCTTTCTTCATTGGTTAGAATGGCGATGATCTGCACACATTACAAATGGTGTCAAAAGATACTTGGAGATCACTTGAGAGAACTACCTCATTTTAAGGCATTTGTCAATCGGATTTAGGGATTTTATACCCTACCCTTGTATGTATATCTAGATGTTGACTATCACCCTAGGCATAGTTTTTTTAGGTGGTGACTTTAGTGACCATAATCCTAGGGCTCATACACAAGGTGGCGGCGAAGGGAAAGTCCTTCTTGTACCTGGGATAAACATTAGCTAGACTCACTTGGGCCTTCTTGGAGGGTACTTCAATATATGTGAGGATACTTGCACCATGTTTGGACCTAAAAGCAGGTTAACTAGTTCCACCCACTCTATCAAGGAAAATTTTAAAGATGAAAATTTATCTTAAAGTTTAGAAACCTTGGTGAATATAACTAGTCCACAATATGCAATCTAAAAAAATGTTGATTGTATCTTTGTAAAAATATTCAAATTTCTAATAAATTTATATAGCCTGTATATAAAATTTTGGCGATTTTAAAGGTAAAATATTTGTATGCTATTAAATTTGGGTGAATCAATTTTAGAAAAAATGGAAATTAGCGAATCTTTTTTTGGAAAAGATATGGAAAATTAGCCCATTTGCGAATATTAGTGCCTAAAATTTTCCATACACTCTATCTCTAACCATTTTTCATATTGATCTCTGTGATGTTGGATTTCATCAACAACTAGTGTGGTCACTATGAAAAGGTTGTTTGTGTGGTTTTATTCCTTATATTTATTAGTTTGTTTTGTTTGGGTTTCGTTTATCATACCTTAGGTTGAATTTGATGGCAACAATTCCAAATTTTTCTAATTAAGTAACCCCTTTTAATGGGAATCCTAGTCTTTTTCCTTACTTTGGAAATTTTGGTCCTCCTTACAATGCTACATTATCCCTTCTGGATTCATGATAGGTTTAATGGTATGGTTGTTTTCAACTTCGTTGGTCCCAAATACCCAAGATGCACCACCTAAACCATGTTCTCCACCTCAACAACACCAACCTCATGTTAACCCTTTACCTTCACCCATCATATCTTCTTCCATTTATTCTTCTTTACCTAGTGAAATTTTCTATGCTAGTAACTAGGAGGCTAAGAACAAGAAGAAAAGGAAGAAGAAAAAGAAGGAAAATAGGGAAGAAGACAACCAACCAACCATTGATATAAGTGTTGATAATGTTGAGGAAACCTCTAACATGAATCACAAGTTCAAATTCCCTTGCAAGCTTTGTAAGGGTGACCACCTTCTTATCGATTTTTCTGGTGTTACTAAAGTCTTATAAGTGTGGTACAACGATTCTCATCAAGGTAATGTTGGCCCATTGACTGATTATAAGGTTCTAGGGAAAAATGGTAAATTTAGATTTCCTTATAGGTTATGTGAAGGGAGTCATCAAACTCACATTTTCCCTCATTTGCATAAGCCTCAAAATCATTGGAAAACCTTGTTGTTTCTCAACAACAACTTTCAACTCGTTACCGTAAGCTTTCTCCCAACCTACCTTTAGGTGAGGAAGTGATTGATCTGATTCAATCATTGAAAAATCCTACCCTTCCCTTGAAAAGTGAAGTTAAAGTCATCGATCCAATATTCTCATTGGTCCATCCCACTCTCCCTTTAGAGAGTGAAGTTAATACTACTTAGGTTCTTCTTGCCGATTCAGATCTTTCCAGTAACACCACCTCCCATATCTACCCACTTTCATTGGCCTGTCGAGGTAAACATGAGCTGAGGTATACTATGGCATGAATCAACCTCCTAACTACATTTAGGAAAGTGGAATTGACAAACCAAAAAATTTATTGACCTTCCTCAGGAGCTACAGGACCCCTGAGAGCCGAACAACCACTCTAGGTGCCCAAACCTTAAGTTAAATTTACTTTTTAGTGATATGGCTCCCAAATGCAGGCATAAAACTATATAAATTCGACTATAACTCTCTATTCACATGGATTACCCCTCCTCCCAACAATTGCAATCTAATTTACTCAGTTCTGTGCATGTGACCCCAAGATTTGGGCCACGTTTTTAGGGCCTGACTCCCAATCACTACCCATAACTTAATGAAACTTTCCATAAAATTAAATGATATGGGAACAAATCATTTAAAACAAAAATTAATCAAGGACTTGACCTAACTATTCCCAACCAAGACAAGCATTCCGTCAAACACATAGTGAACATATAATTCCATAGGTTATAAAGGCATAATTGAACATAGGGGTCGCACACTTATTTGAAAATCATCATGAAGGTCCGTTGCCCTCTCAAAATAGCTGCAATATCATCTATTAGGTCATTCATTCATTAACTATTTATTTACTAATCAAAACATATTGAGAGCCATAGTTAAAGTCTATCAGGAAACCATGCTTATAACTAGCATATAACTATAATATTAATAATGATAAACAAACCATCAAGACACATACTAAAAAGTATAAATACTCATAAAATACAAGAGGAAAAAGAGCTCTTATTAACATATTCAAATCCAACCAAGTCAGAGACTTCCACATACCACCTGACCATATATTGGGCTAAACCAAATATTTATTTCAGCCAATCACCCCTGTGCCATATTCCAAGCATGAATGCGGGACACACAACAAAAACAACCAGGGATTCGTCAGGCTTTACCGCATATCCCACCATTATCAATCGAGGGATTTCTAAGCTAGAAACCCTCACTTCTACAAGTAGGCTTTACCACAATCCTGCCATTACTGGTTAAGGGATTCCTAGGCCCAAACAAAGGAACCGACACTACTAGGATTTACCTCAATCCCTCCAAAACCAGTCAAGGGATCACTAGGCCCTAAACAAGCTTGAATGTCTCTCAATTTCTTCACCAATACCTTGAGGAATTTTCTTGTCTCTACCCTCACGCTTTACTGTGTATCCTCCATTATCAGTTAAGGGATTCTTAGGCCCTTGGGAATTTTCTTGAGGACCACCTCACTTGGTTTGAAAACCATCTGACAATCCAAATCTCAACCACATGACAAAATCCCATCACACCAGGGCTATCCAAAAATGGTGAGGCAAAGCTAAAACCACTATCACACCTAGAAAATACCATGCCAATGGCAACAAGATAACTACTACACACATTCATGTACCATGCATGCCAACACTAGTAAGGAAATCATACATGCAACTTGATACCTACAAAGTAATCCCATTGTAGTCGCTTGATCCAACTTTTCCTTGCTTGATCTTTGCTTCCATTTTCTTCCTTATCCTTCCTTTTCCTTCCTTTCTCCAATGCGAGAGTGCTCTAAGAATGCTCAAGTGTGCAAGGGTATGAGAGATAGAGAATATAGAGAGAGCTCCAAACCAAAACTATCAAAAGGCTAACCAAAAAAAGTTGTGAACTAATCCTCAGAAGCCTTTTTATCATTGAAGCCTCTATTTTCTTTATTTTCCTCTAATTTTCCTTCTCACATGCAACTTGTGACATTTCATCTTCCTTTTATTCTATTTTCCATTATTTCATAATTAAATGCCAATAAATTCCTCTTTGTCTTTTCAAATCATTTTCTAAAGCCTTTGCTAATTTGCTTAACCATAATAAACCAAAATTAACACCCACTAGGATTTTTTTCCCAACATTTAGCTTAGAATATGTGTCCCATGACCTTGGTATTATTTTTTCCTTTATTAACTTTATTACATTAACTTTTATCTTGGGGTTGTTACAGACCCCTCCCCCTCAGGGGAACATTGTCCTCAGTGTTCTATGACACTTACGACCAATAAGACTTCTAAAAACCAAAGCATACTTCTCATGAAGCTTTATAACTTAGCTCGATGCAGTATTTATAATGAACAACCTACTAAAAATAAAAACAAACATGCCAAACACAACAACATAACAACCATATCGCTTATTGGAGCTTTATAGCACAACTTGCTACGGTATTTACAATAATAACCATACATAAATATGTGCATATCCCAAAACTCATTTTTCTTAATGGGAAAAAAATGAAGGATAAATAGCCCTCACCTAATCAACCATCTCCCATGTAGCTTCATCATGCCCAAAGTGCTTCCTCTATAATTTAACTTTCTCGATTGCTTGATTCTGGAGCATGAGTTTCTTTTGTTTCAAAATGCACTGAGGTTCTGGCTAGAATTGTCCTTCTAGTTCCACCTATAATACAAACCAATCAATCACATGATCAACATATCTCACATATAGTTTAAGTAATGAAACATGGAAAACGTCATGGAATTTTACTATCAAAGGCAGTGGAAGTCTATAGGTCACTGTTCCAATCATCTCAAGGGTTTCAAAAGGTCAACAATATCGAGGTGCCATCTTGACACATGATTCAATCCTCAAGGAGCTCTTGTTGGGCTTGATGCACAAGTACACATGTTTCCAAATATGAAACTCCTTAAATGACCTATGATGATTTGCATAACCCTTTTGTCTATCGTGTGCTTCCTTTATATTCTTGTTATTAACCTACATTTCATGTTCCATCTCTTCCAACACATCTAGTCCAATCAATACCCTGTTAACTAGATTTCTCCAACTGATAGGAGCATTACGACTCCACCCATATAGTTTCTCAAATGGACTCATCCCTAGTGACTCCTGATACCCATTTTTGTAAAACTAGTGGAAAATACTCTTCCTACTTCTAGTACTAATGCATAACATACATTCCCAAATTGTCCTCTAGAATCTTACTTATCCTCTTTGTATGTCCACCTTTATGTGAATGATAAGATATAAGGAAGTCCAAATTTGTACCCAAACCTCCAAATAACCCTTTCCAAACCTAAAAGTGAACTTGGCATCTCTGTCGAACATAAGCTTCTTAGGAATACCATGCAATCTCACTATCTCCACGATGAAGACATGTGCTACCTCACTAGATGAATAAGTAGAATTAACGGGAATAAAATGAGCTACTTTAGTCAACATATTAACCACAACCATGATAAAATCATGTTTTTTAGATGTACTCAACAAACTTGTGATGAAATAGATGGAAATGACCTCCCATTTCCACTCAGGAATCATAATTGGCTGTAGTAGACCACCTGGATGCTCACACTTTGCCTTTACTTGTTAACGATCCAAACACCTAGCCAGAAACTCTACCACTTCCTTCTTCAGGTTAGGCCATTTGTATAAATTTTTAACTTGTTTCAATATCTTCTGATATCTTGGGTGAATTGAATACAACTTAACATTAAATTCCCTCAAGATAAGCTTCTTGAGTTCACTATTGTCTGACACATAGATCTTGTCCATAAATCTCACCAAACCATATGCTGTGAGATGATAGTCCACATCCTATTAATTTGTACCTTGTTGCTATAACTTGTGCTTAAGCTCTCTATATCTATCATCCTACTATCATGCCTGTAAAATCCGATCCTATAAATTTGTCCCATATGAACTCATAGATGCTATATGATTTACCTACACTCTTTTGCAAAGAGAATCCACAACCCTGTTCTACTTACCCTTAATTTATCTGATCTTGAAGTTAAACTTACTAATTTTAGCCAACCATCTAGCTTTCCTAACATTAATATTTGTTTGGTCAAACAAGTACCTCATCCTACTGTGATCATTAATCATAATGAACCTTCTGCCAAGAGGACACTGCCTCCACATCTTCAATGCATGAATGATTTTTGCCAACTTAAGATCATATGTCACATAGTTCTTCTTGTGCTCATTTAGTTTCCTTGATTTGTAACACACCACTTGTCCCTCCTGCATCATAACTCCACCAAGTCCTCTCTTGCAAGAAGTTGTACACACCACAAACTCTTTATTAAGATATGCAATCTTGAGAACTAGAAAATTAGTCAACAACTGCTTCGACTGCCCAAAACTAGCTACACATTCTTGTGTCCATTCAAATTTATTTCCTTTCCTCTACAATGATGTAATAGGATAGGGAATATGTGATAAGTTTATAATGAAAATCCTGTAATAACCTACTAACCCCATGAATTATTTAACCTCATCCACATTTCTAGGAGTTTCCCATTCCATGATAGCTTTTATCTTTTTCGGATACACTGATATACCTTCCTTGGAAATAACATGCCCCAAGTAATGTACCTTTATATGAGAGAAACTTCATTTACTAAGCTTGGCAGACAACTTATTATCTCTTATAAATCTCAATACTACTGCTAAGTTTTCGACATGCTCTTCTTCATTCTTAGAATATATCAATATATGATTAATGAATACAATAACAAACTTGTCCAAATAAGGACGCAACACTATTCATGAAACACATGAAAGTAGCTAGAGCATTAGTCAAACTGAAATGAACTACAAAAAACTCTCAATACCCATACATGATCCTGAAAGAAGTCTTTTAGATTTCCTCTTCTTTGATGCATGCATGATGATATCTAGATTTCAAATCAATCTTCGAGAACATTGCTTCTCCCTTCAACCGATTAAACAAGTCATCGATCCTAAAAAGGGTACCATTCTTAATTGTCACCTTGTTCAACTGTCTGTAATCAATACGCAACCTGAGAGTACCCTCCTTTTTCTTCACAAACAACATTGGTGCACCCCAAGGCGATACACTTGGCCTTATGTATGCCTTGTCAAGTGTTTCCTTCAACTGCAACTTTAATTCCACTAACATTGGTGTGCTCATCCTGTAAGGTGTGTTTGATGTTGGGGTTGCTCCTAGTACCAACTTAATATAAAATTATAATTCCTGTGAGGAGGAAACTCTAAAATATCTAGGAGAACTGAAACTGTTGTAAGACCATATACTTCATGAATAATTCTGCATCCTAAACATACCTATCTTTATCATTGGAGATATGAAATGAAAATAACACACATCATTTCCCATGAATACACTTCTCCTGCATAGATGTAACCATTATGAATGATGTTTCCTTCTTCTTACCATGCAAGATTCTATATTCTCCATTTTCATCCAAGCACTCAATGGCATTTTGATAACAATCCACCTTAGCCCTATGAAGATAAAACAAATACATACCCATAAGCATATTTTATGATCCCAATGGAATTACATTTAGATGCGATGATGTAGGCATACCATTCAACTCAAATGCATAAGATCTTACACAATAATGAACTCTCTTCTTAGTACTTGTAGCCAACTACACGAACTAAGACTCTGCATGAACTTCTTTTCTAAAACCACACTTGTCTTCTAGGTCAAGTTTAACATAAACATAATTACATCTAGGGGCAATGAAAATAGAAACAAATTGATCACAAATCTTATCGTTCGTCTGATAATAGATGCATGGTGATATGCTTGCCTGTTATCCAATGCTGCATAGATCTGAGGAATGATTTTCCCAACATACCCAATTATTTGTGCCTCTTGTGCACTGTAGATTCGATGCCTACCATCCTAATATGATGTAAAATCATTCTTGAGATTCTCTTTGCCACATATCCAACACTGAAATTGTCACCTACCACTTCCTCTATTATACTACTCTCCAGGCTGCGACCCATGTTCCTTCTCAATTGCATTAAACTTCTTGTAAGGAACAATATTATCTTTCTCACCTGCATCCTAAGGTCTTGTTCACTTTGGTGTCCATTTATCTTTAGTCTCGTCGTTCCCTTTCCAACTTGTTGGGCTTCAGAATTGATACATTCTCTTACCTTGTTTCTTTATCTTTTTATTAGTTTTCTAAGCTTTTTATGTATATAAGTTCTAATTTGTATGATATGAACCTTAGAAGTAGTCAAATTATGTTTCATCATTTTATTCTTCAAAAGACTTGATTTAATTATGAAAAGATGAGTTACGCTTATGATTCTAAGTGTTAAATGACAAGGAATTTCGATAGAGGATGCTATACCTTGGGACAGCTATATAGGAGTGAGTTACACAGAGTTGCTTGGGCTAGTTATAACCCAATCGGGCCATCATGGAAATATCAGATGTGAATGAGATCTTGGCCATCTATTCCATAGAAATATGAGAGATTTGTAATTCGAATTAAGCATCCTAAGAATATTTAGATTCTTAGGATTGCTTCCTTATTTTAAATAGACTTAATTTTATTATAAAAGGGAGGAACTAAACCTTAGTAGATTAGGTGGAAAATTACTATCATTTCGATCTATGCTATAAGTTTTACAGACAACTTTTGTAATATTATTTCTAATTATTATAACAGAGACTTTCATAGCTCTATTCTAACTCTTTTCACTGAATTAACTTTAAGGAAGTTGAATTCTAGGGATCATGGGCCCAATCCTGGAATGAATATTGCCCTTCTTTATGTTATTAAATTTACATTTAAGATTTCAATTCTTTCTTTCCAATTATTCAATCACTTTCTAGATCTGATCATTGGTTATTGACTTGCTCATTATAGTGATATTTGCTACAATTGTTTGAATGAAGGTCATGAGATTGGATTCCTGATTATTAATTTTTTGAAGTGTTATTTTATTTTTGGTTTCCTATGATTGATAAATAGTTTTTAAGTACGAGATTTGATATTTCTTTCAACAGAATCATTTCTATTCAGAAGTGTTGTTCCTTTGTTATAGTGACAGTTTCCTAGGAAACAACTTGTGTTTAACAGAATTTCTTTAATAATCATAGTAGAAGATTCAATGCTTTGATCATCTTAAAGTAGCTTTAATTATTTATGTTTGAACTCGAAGTTGTGATTAAACTGTTCTTTTAGGAAATCCTAGTCATTCCTTGTATTTTGCATGCATTTACCTTTCAATAGGGCTAGATAGATTAAATCACATTAGCACTATTCTTTGCACATATTGTGTGGACAACCTTAAAATAACCAAATGCATTATGAGTTGACAATTTAATTAATGGAAGTAAGTTGGCCTTTTTAAGAGCAACTGAGTAACCCAACATTTTGGCGTTGTTGTCAGGGAGGTTGTCAAAGGAATGTTAGTAGTATCCCTATAGGGTTGGGTATTAAAAGTGGAAGGTAAGAACCTCTACATGAACCAAGTAAAAATCTTGTGCAGTGCCTACCCTCAACTAATACTTTTATATTGTTTAGTTTGCATGACTAGGAAAAAACCTAGGACTAGAAATCAAGTAGTTATAGATTCAAAACTTATCTCAAAAATCATAAAAACTCAAGGGAAGCCTGGCCTTGTGAGAAATACCTTTATATAAGAAATTATTCGTCATTCAGAGTCTCAAGTGTCAGTAGATCCCTGAAAAACATCTAGGAAGGGTTCTATTGTGGTCCCTCAAGCGGCGGGATCATCCACTATAGCTCAAGCTAAGATTCATGACAAAAATATAAGTTCTAAGAAAAATTTCCCAGATACATATATTAATAATATTAGTGCTTATAGTAAGGGTGAGGGGAATTCTTGTAATTTAATAAGGGGGGAAGGTGAGACAAGTGAGCCACACCCACAACTTTTCGAGTTGGGATTCTCGGTGACACCTGTTGAAAAGGAAGAATATGAAATTCCTGATATAAATAGTGTTGTGAGGTGTTGTACTGTTCAACAACCCCCCCATTTATTGATTTAATAGTTAATATTCTCTTGATAAATGGGGACCCTTTATAAAAAATCCTCCAAAAAACTTATCACTTAAACACTTTCTTTTTGAATTCTTAGGAATAAATTTATAAATAATATAAGGCATCAAGTAGGAAAATTTTAAGGATGGAAATTTATCTTGAAGTTTAGAAACCTTGGAAAATCTCGTAGTCCATCACATGTAATTTGATAAATGTTTGGCAATTTTGTAAAATATTCAATTTATTTAATTTTATATGGTCTCTATATAAAATTTAGTGATTTTTAAGGTGAAATGTTTTTATACTATCAAATTTGGGGCGAATCATTTTTAGAAAAGAAATGGAAATTAGGGAATCTTTTTTTTTGGAAAAAGCATGGGAAATTAGCCCACCTGTGAATATTAGCCCCTAAAATTTTCCCTGGTTTCAATCCAAATCTCTTTACAACTAGCAATTCTTGTTTTATCGCATATTGCCAGATCATGTGCGTCACACGTTAATAAAAAATAGAGATCTGTGAATTGAGATAGGAGAGATTGCCATAATAAACTTATGGTATCATTAAAACTTCCCATTTAAAAATAAGAATTAAAGTATTTCTTGCAAAATAAA
Source organism: Pinus taeda (assembly GCA_000404065.3). Classification (NCBI taxonomy): domain Eukaryota; kingdom Viridiplantae; phylum Streptophyta; class Pinopsida; order Pinales; family Pinaceae; genus Pinus; species Pinus taeda. Next base: position 92,936 of record APFE030332608.1, read on the forward strand.
GTGCCTAGTGCAATCACATATCGGCATTCACGAAGAGAACAACTAACAAAACCTTTGGAATATGTGAATTTTGATATTGCGACATAAGAAATCAAAATTCATCACATCACGGAGCTTGCAAAAAAGCCGATCTAATGACTATGAAAGTTTGCAAAATGCAATATGGCCCAGAGCTGATGGAAGTACGTGATAATTGCTATAACTTTGGTTAAGTCTGATGCATAGTAAAAGGTCACTTTATGCAGTAAGTATTCATTCAAGTAAAATGCTATTTAAACAATAAAAGGTACGCCGCTCACATCGCATATCACAAAATTCTAAATAACTTCGATATAACGCTTAACTGAAAATGTGAGGATACAATTTGTGATATTGCAATAATCTTTATCGCAATCGCATAATCAATATCACACACTTCAAACTCATCAACTTAAAGTTTTCCCTTTCATGTTTTCGATGCAATGGCTTAAATGAGTAATAAAGGCCATTATAAAATTTCTGTGTATTTAATAAGTTTTAATGGAATTTATGTTTAAATTGGCTTGACGTGATTTGATATCTTTCATCTATATTTTTGAATAAAATCTTCTTCCTTGTCACCTTTTAGAATTAATTGTATCATTGAATTTTCACTATCATTTTCTCTTCGTGTTTATTTGATAATTGCCATTACTCCATTTCAAGGAACCTACAAAGAAAACAATGTTGGAAAAGATGGAGAAGAAGGGAAAAGCTGATGCATCTAAGAAATCAGACATGATAACGCTGTTCTCAAATACCACCTGCAACAAAGGCGGAGGAACCACATCATGGGAAGCTACGTATAACCTACTGGAAGAATTGAAACCCATGCCACTGGAAACAAAGGCAACAGTTGATGCCAAAGAATCATTAGACGCTTCCTACTTTGAGGCAACATATTCATTTTTACACAAAATAGCTGAAAGACCTAAGATATTACAATACACAGATATGGTAAAATGGGTGGTTGATGATGTCTATGTCTTAGACAAAAATTTCAGGAATAAAAGACATGAGGTCATGGGGTCTTTCACACCAGACAATCTGTGCTAGATGTACCATCTACCAGAGCCTCAAAATCTCTATAACAAAGATTTCCTTGAGCATTTTGCCGAAGAAAATGAGGACCCATTGGACGTTACAGAGACCTGGAGGTTAGGCAGAGGCAAATTCAAATAGGAGAAATCAGGTATGTACCTAATTTCATCCCTCTTTTCCCCACATAATTTTGCAGCTGCGATGATATGTAGATTATTTGGTAAAGCTGATGGTACCAAATTTTATATGGAGTGGCTTCCACTAATTGATGCAAAAGTTAACAGAACAATTATGAACTGAATTTAGATTCTATTAGACAATTTAGTAATGGCCATTAGGGAATATAGACGTAAAAGAAGTATTTCCTCAAGTATTTTTCCCCCTTTCTTTATGAGTGCTTATGTTATGGACACCATTTATTTTTTTTCTCAATTTCCAAACATGGGATGGAAGTGGACTATACAAAACCCTCTCCCCATCCATGTATACCATAAAATCTTGTGGGAATCCCAATTCAATCCCCATTTTTACAAAATATTCTAGGCTATTATGTCACCTATTCATAAAACCATTTTTGATAGAATGATTCCCATGTTTCCCGAATAAGCCAAGATAGACATCTTTCCAACTGCAAGATGGTTCATTGAAGAAATGTTCACTTATATTAGATCTTTTGGGAGCTTTTTTGCTCCGCATGTCCTCCCATATTATGTTCCAGATAAGGTATTGGCTAGAGAAATAGCTTGCCAGACAACAGGGGATGGCGGTTTAACCAAAGGCCCGAGAGAACAGAAGAAAACCATTTGGCCATCCTTCCCATTACAATGTGGCACTTTTGCACTACATGACCATGGGCAAGTATTAAAAGAAGCAGAGATTATTATGTCTCTAAAATTGGCCACAGTTCCAGGGAGACAGTATGACCCAAATCAAGTTGCTAAAGACTTCACCACTATGGTTAAAGTCAAACAATTTACTCATGAAGAGGATCTCTTTGATGACCTCTTTCAAGGAGCCAAAACATTTTCATAGGTCCTACATTCGGCATCATTATAGTTAAGCCCTGATGATATTAATGCTTTTCATGTATATTGAATAAGAGATTGTTGAAGGTCCCATTCAACCTATTACAAATTGGACCAATAAGAGAACCAACTCCTAGCATAAGCTCGGAGGGAAGTTCAAAGGAAAATTATGATGAGATAACGCAAGAGAAGTTGACTCATGAGTCAAAACACTCTGAAAAACAATCTTAGAATGGAGAAGGAGATCCTAATAAATATTCTGAGAAAGATACTGAGAGAAATACTAAGGAAATGGATGAAAAAGCCTTGGCTAAGAAGAAGACAAAGGTTGGTTCCACTTAAACTCAAACAGGGAAGATTCCAATCATGGACCTAGATAAGGAATGGGGGAAATTAAGTAAGAAGCTCAAAATTGGAAAAAATCGTGAGGAAATATTTGAATTGAAAACCCCCAAGTAGACTTAGCACAAATAAAATCCATAGAAAACAATGAAAGGGGCTACAAACACTCAAGATATTGAGGTTATTCATGCTTTTCCCACTTCCAAAACTGTCTTGAGAATTGAAGAGATATCGCCATTAGATATATTCTATATTCCTACTCATAAGGCTGGAGTTAAAAGGCATCGGAAGAAGAAGAAATTAGATACCATGATTGTTGAAACTATAGAGGAAGAATCCATGGATTTCACGTGGAAGATACCCCTGTTGACCCATCAGAAAGTCTTACAGAATTTTCATAGTTTGCAAGAGCATATGCCACAATGACCATTGATAAAGCAACGAAAATATGACTACTACTAAAAGAAAAAGAAGAGGAAATTCTTCTACTTGAATAACAATTAGAACAAGAAAAAATTAATCAACAAGTAGAACAACATGTAGGTTAGCTTCAAAGGGAATTCAAGCAAATGAGGTTACAACGCCGGGCCAGCTTATCAGAAAAGGACTCACAGATTCACCAATTCCAAGCCATTGTGGATAGATTTAAAGATAACCCTAAAAAAAACGAGTTCATCAAATAAGTGATCAAGCTAAATTCTCTATTAATATAGCAAGGAGAAATGTTCTACCACAAGATCTCACAGATTAATCCTTATTTTGAGGCAAGTGATTGATATGAGGTTTGAATATGAAGAAATCCATAAAAATATTTTTCAATTCATTACTTGGAAGGAGTTTGAAGAGGGAAGAAAGGTCAATCTACCAAAAATAGAAGAATCCCACAAAGACATTCTATTTATAGATTGGGATACACGCTTAAAATAGCCAAAAAGGTTGAAAACAATAGAAGCAGGTGTAGCAAGCAGTATAATAGAAGTTGCTAATGAAAACCTACATATTTCCAACCTTGTCAAAAAGTGGATACCATGGTCTCTCCCAAATATCAAACAACTGGAGCAATAGTGGAAACAGATATCACAAACCAAGGAATAATCAATTAAGCAGCCGACCAAACTAGATTGGGAGACATACTGGCAGTATCTAGTAAAATGACATAGTGAGTGGATGACTCTACATTGTTTAACTACCTCAGCACAAAAGATCATGTTAAATTTTTCAGATGCCATATTTGCTAGACAATTAAAATCAACAATCAGCCAGCCAACTCAGCTCCAACCAATGATCGACATTTTCAATCTCAAAGGTCAAGTTAACCGACTAAGATAGTTCAAGTTGAAAGAAGCTTGTCATTAGTTTAATTCTATTTTTAGATTTATTTTTTTCCACTCTGAGGAAGGTTGTTTGAAACCTCCTCAGCTATTTTTGTAACAATCTATTTTTGAGGCATGTATTTTAGTATTTAAACCCCTCTCATGCATTTAGAGAGGGGTCCAGAATTTTATCAAAAACACTTTTCAAGACATTACACTTTTGTATTTTTGGGAAGGTTTTGATGAAATTAATGGAACATGATCTATTTTTCTTTGAATATCAATCATGCTCTACTGAAAATACACTTTTGTACTCTTAGAGTGTATTTGATTGGATGAAATTTGATCAATATTGCCAAGCCCATGAGCAGAACCTTTCATATATGGTACTTGTATCGTATGATTGTGTTTTATTTATGCATTAGCAATACACCTTTTTTTATTGTCTTATGTATGAAAATCTGAGTTGTAGTACTGCATTATTGTACTTTTGTATGATGTTTTATCTCTGATTCTGTTTTGAATGCATGAACAATTACTATATGTGATATAGTTTTCTCAATTGTTTTGTCTAACTATTTATCCAAAACAATTGTCATTAAACGATTTCAATTCTTTGTGCAGTTGAATGATATTTATTACCAATTTCTTTGTGACATATATGTAGATCACATATCTTAGTTTATTCCCAGGTATAATTTAGTTAGATAATGTTATATTAAGATATATGCATGTGTTTATTATTTAAATTAGATTATACTTTGTTGAATAATCCTTTGTTATATCTTATATCCTTCTTGACAACATTATCAAATCAATCCTCTGGGAAATTGGTCTCATTATCCCTAGTCGGAGCCACTATACCAAAAGGAAAAGGAGTTGCTTTTAAGGTTTGGACCGAGTGGTTATCCCCCATATTGTTGCAACGAATTTCTAAAGTGTTATTTTATTTGTGGTTTCCTATGATTGATAAAGAAATTTTAAGTACGAGATTTGATATTTCTTTCAGCAGAATCATTTCTATTCAGAATTGTTGTTCCTTTGTTATAGTTGCAGTTTCCTAGGAAACAAATTGTGTTTAACAGAAATGCTTTAATACTTGCAGTATAATATTCAATGCTTTGATCACCTTAAAGTAGCTTTGATTGTTTATGTTTGAATTCTTGAAGTTGTGAATAAACTGTTCTTTTAGGAAATCCTAACCATTCCTTGTATTTTACAGACGTTTACCTTTCAATAGAGCTAGACAAATTAGATCATGTTAGCACTATTGTTTGCACATACTATGTGGACAACCTTGAAATAGCCAAATGCATTATGAGTTGAAAATTGAATGAATGGAGGTAAGTTGGTATTTTTAAGAGCAATTGAGTAACCCAACATTTTGGCATCATTGTTAGGGAGGTTGTCAAAGAAGTGTTAGTCATATCCCTGTAGGGTTGGGTATTAAAGGCAGAAGCTAAGAACCTCTACATGCACCAAGTAAAATTCTTGTGCAGTGCCTACCCTCAACTGATAATTTTATATTATTTAGTTTGTATGACTAGGAAAAATCCTAGGAGTAGAAATCAAGTAGTTATAGATTCAAAACCTATCTCAAAAATCATCAAAACTCAAGGCCATTCTACCCTTGGGAGAAATACCTTTATAGAAGAAATCATTCACCATTCAGAGTCTCAAGCGTCAGTAGGTCCTTGAAAAACATCTAGGAAGGGTTCTACTATGGCCCCTCAAGAGGCATGATCATCCACTGCAGCTCACGCTGAGATTCATGAGAAAAATATAACGTCTAAGAAAATTTTCCCAGATATGTATATTAATAATCTTAGTCCTTATAGTAAGGGTGAGGAGCATTCTTGTAATTTAAGATGGGGGGAAGGTGAGACAAGTGAGACACATCCACAACTTTTCGAGTCGGGATTCCCAGTGACACCTTTTTAAAAGGAAGAATATGAAATTCCTGATCTAAATAGTGTTGAGAGGCCTACCCAAAACCTAGATTTTATCCAACATATAATTCTTCGGATAATACCTCCTGACAACGAGATCCCTGAGGATTACTTGCAAATTTTTTACCAAATGGAAAATGCAACACCAAAAGCACAAACTTTGACTATAGAGTACCCTATTGTTGACCCATAGGCCAATGAACTAATGAAAACCATCCCATAATATGATCTTCCAAAATTTCATGGAATTTCTTATGAGGACCCTGATGCATTTCTATTTGAATTTGATGTCTTATTTCAAGGTTATGACTATACAACTAATCCTCAAAAACTGAAACTGTTTCCTTCCACCTTAAAGGGAGAAACCTTACGTTGGTTTATGGGATTAGGAGGGGGTACCAGAACTTCATGGGGTCAGATGAAAAACACCTTCCTCACTAAACACCAAGACTATTGTAGGTCTAGAGATCTAAAAGAAGAAATATTTAAAATTATGTCTAAAGAAGATGAGACTTTAGAATAATATGTCGAAAGATTCCAATATAACCTGCAATGATCACCTTATACCACTTTACCTAGAGAAATACTGAAAAATGCTTTGATTAGAGGAATGAAATATGAATGGATAGAAACACTTAATTTAATGGGACAAGGTGATATTTCTAAGGAAGAATATGATGACATCATAAAACTGTGTATCAGGTGCTCACAAGGAAGTACACGAACCAAATCTGGGATTCCAGACCCTCCATTAGAGGAATTTTGAGATCTAAAATGGGCCTCCTAAGGAAATTATAAAATAATAGTGGAAATAATAAAATAAGATTATATTACGTCATCAAATTTTAGAGGGAAAAAAAGAAAAAACTATTTTTTCTACTCGTATTTTCAACTTATCTCCCTATGGGTTTACTCAAAGTTCGAGAAAAAACACTTGTTGGATGCATAATTTGATTCCTTAGCCAGTGAGCACCCATGGTGCATACTTTCGAAGGATCCTACTACCCAAAAAATTCTAAATTCATGAAAAGCATGATTGCAACCACATTTTTTTGTGTATTTCTCATTTTTCGTGTAGCAGGGTCCATAAAAAGTATGCAACATGGGTACTCCTTGGATGAGGAATTAAATTTTGCATCCAATAAGTACTCCCACTTGAAATTTGAGTAAAACATTAGGGAGATAAGTTGAAAAATACAAGATTTATTATTTTTACTTTTTTAATCCAAAAATGGTGAATCATCCCCCGTGGTTGACATCATCATCTTGAATCCTATTGGTTCTTATAAATTTTAGTTGGTTGTATATTTTTCTTAAGAGGGCCATTTTAGACCTCAAAATTCCCCTAATGTCAGCAGAACCAACAAGACTGCAGGAGGGGTGACTCGTGCAAAAATTGGTAATATCCTAGAAGACTTTAAAATTGATATTTTGAGTACATTAAATACATAGTTGGATGTCCTATAGGTGAAGAAAAAACAACTCGAGGCAGAACAAGCCTTACTTATTTTCTTCCCTCGTTTTCGAAAGAAGCATAGCCAGAAAGAGTGCCCACTGGACATGGCTGAAATATGTGCCATATGCACTAAATATCACTCAATGGAACATTGTCCCTCGCTCCTAGGATTGAAAGTTGTATTCAAGGAGGCAGAGGAAGATCTTGAGCCAGTGTATCTCATGGAACATTGATGACAATGCCATACACGCCCTCTAGGCATGATCCAAGATCTTGCTTTGTTTCATTCTAGATAGTATAGTCAACAACATATTCCTAGACCACGATGGTAGGGCTAGCAACATTTTAATACCACATGGAAATCTCAATCATGCTCTACGCTGCCATGAAAAAATTAGCCATTTTCGAGACCCTCATGGCCTAATCAACAATATTATACATCTCCATGGCAAAACCCATTGAATAACTTATACTCGTCACACTAGGAAAATTTGCCTACATAGGGTCTAATGTAGTCTTAGAATTGGCAACACCCTGCGGGACCAATCAACCCATCTATTGGGTCATTTCCTATGACACAACCACCATTACAAACTCCACTCCAATTAGCCCCAAACATTCCATATACATTGCATCCTCAAATACCTACCTAGCCAAATCCTAATCCTAATAATATACCCATCCAGTATTTTCAAATTGTTGAAAACCTACATTATGACTCTACTTCCTTTGAATGTGAAGACTTTTGGTTAAGATTTGGAAAGACAATATTTCCAAAATATGGTAGAGGAAATCAAGAGCAGGTAGATAAGGAATTTTTTTTTGAAAAACAACCCTTAACAGAACACTCTCTGTCCATCGTAGTTGTTACTGAAACAGAGACACCTAATAAATAGACAAAAAAGCAATAGTCCACCACAACTACGGATGCTGCTCCATCATACCTTGCGAGAATTTCTGTAATTAAGCCACCATTTATTATGATTTTTATCTCATAGGGGAATTGAAAAAATTATGTATTGAAATTTCTCTTCTCTAGGCTACTTGATATGTTCCAATCTATGCTAAAACTACTAAGGAATTGTGTGCTAAAAATTCTAGAAGAAAACTAAAAGACCCTTCTACAGTTCATGTGTTAGGAACACTTTCTGATAATATCTTAGGGAAGCAAACACCTATTAAATATGACTATCCTGTAAATCCAATGCTTAATTTCCAAATCCAAGGACATAACTTCCCAAACACCCTGTAGAAACCTGTGGGTTCCTTGGGATTACAATATTTAAACCAACGACCATTATGTTGGAATTGGCTGACAGATCGATATTCAGACCAGAAGGCACTTTGGAAGACATTATCATTTTTATATATTCCTGGGAGTACCCAGTGGACTTCCTGGTCATCAAACCAAGAAATCAGTTAGATCGACACCCTTTGATACTAGGAAAGCCATGACTAGAAACTAAAGATGAGTATATCGGATGTTGAGCATGACATATGACCATTGCAAAAGGGACTACTATTAAAAAGCTCATCCTATATCCAGCTACCAGACCGAGCCTATAAATTGATAATTATCAATTGTTCCCTCCAAAATATCAGGAAGCAAATCTGTGACCTCCTCTTACTTTTGATGGGGCTTTCACTTTTAAAAGGCAGATTGAGGACGATGTAATTACTGGGTTCATTACATAATCATCTGCTATTGGAAATATGAGATACCAAATGTTAAAATAAATGTTTGACAATGGGGCCCAAGAATATCCATTGAATGTTCTGAATAATGATCATATACCCACAACTAGTTCATAACAATGTTCCCATCAAAATTGAACCTGGAAAGACTTTGAACATTAATGCTAATATGGATGAACTACAATGCGAAAAATTAATTCAAATCCTCCATAAATATAAACATGCCTTCACTTGAGAGCATTCTGATATGAAAGGAATTGATCGTCAATTATGTGCACATCACATTTATATAGAGATAGATGCCCGTGCCATTCTCCAACCACAAAGAAGATTAAATCCACAACTTAGGGATATAGTAAAACATGAGTTGTAGGAGCTTCTTGATGTTAATTTTATATATCCTATTTCTGGCAGCTAGTGGGTTTCACCTCTGCTTGTGGTCCTTAAGGAAAATGGAAAATGGAGAATATGTGTGGATTACAGGGAATTGAATAAATCTACACAAAAAGATCATTTCCATCTTCCTTTTGTAGATCAGGTCCTTGATACTCTTGCTGGGAAGAAATTTTTCTCTTTCCTAGATGGTTTTAGTGGATACAATCAAATCCGGATTTCTCCTGAAGATCAAGAAAAAACCATAGTCACCTGTCCATGGGGAACCTTTGCATACATGGTTCTACCATTTGGGCTGTGCAATGCACCAACCACCTTTGAGGGATAAATCTTGTGTATTTTGTCTAATTTAATTAGTGAGGGAATTAAACTCTACATGGATGATTTTAATCCCTATGGTAATGAATTTGAGAAAGCCTTAGAAAACCTAGAGAAAGTTCTTGAACGATGCATCGACACTATGCTATGCCTTACTAATGAAAAGTGTCACATGATGATGATAAAAGGTGTAATTCTGGGGAATTATATCTTTGCTAAAGGTATCCAAGTAGATCCAACAAAAACTGAGGTAATTATTATGCTACCTACTCCTAGCTCCCTTGGTATGCCAATTATTGTCACTTTATAACAATTTTTTCAAAGATAGCATCACCTTTGTATGTATTAATAAGAAATGTGGAGTTTGAATGGACTAATAGGTGCGATGTTTCTTTTGCATATCTTAAGAAGTTGGTCTCAACAACCCTTGTGTTACGAGGGAACCAATCCAAATTTTAGCTGATGCATCTAATATAGAAATAGGTGTCATACTTGGACAAGAAGAAGACAAAAATCCATATGTTATTTATTATATTAGCAAGAATCTTACACCTGTGGAGCTAAATTACACAGTGATGGAAAACGAGTTTTTGGTTATTGTTTTCACTATTAATAAATTTCATCACTATATAATAGGATATCCATTTTTTTATGTATCGATAATTGTGCCATTAGGTATTTAGTCAATAAACCTGTTACTAATGGTCGAATAATACAGTGGTTGCTGTTATTACAGGAATTTGATATTACCATAAAAGATCAGTTGGGAAAGGAGAATCTAGTTGTAGATTTTCTATCTAGAATTCCTATAGTGGTTGAGTTTTCACCTATAGAAGAGTAGTTTCCAGATGAACATCTATTTTTCGTAACAGTCAAAACACACTAGTATGCAGATGTGGAAAATTATCTGGAACTAGGAAAACTACCAACACATTTACCATCTCAGGAATGGAAGCTCATTGTTCAATAGAGTGCAAGGTTTTCTTGGACAGAAAAATATCTTTTCCACAAAGGATTTGATCTTTAAATTTGGAGCTGTATTAGAGAAGACAAGGTTTATAATATCCTTAAGGAATTCCATGATGAACCATCCGAAAGGAATTTTGCTAACCGAAGGACTCAACATAAATTTTCGCAGATGGTATAGCTCAACATAAATTGTTGCAGATGGTATATTGTTGACCCACGATATTCAAGGATGCAAAGAAATATGTCAAGAATTGTGTGTTGTCAGAGGATGGGTCACCCCATTAAAGCTGATGAAATTCCCCTGCAGCCTCAAATTGTACTTGAACCCTTTGAAATATGGACATTAGATTTTGTGGCCCCCTTTAACCCATCATTTAACCAAAAGACATATATTTTGGTTTGCACAGACTATGTAACCAAATGGGTGGAAGCAGTAGATTTCTCAAAGGCTACAAAAGAAGAAGTTATTAACTTTTTGTTTGAATTGTTTGTGGAGTATGGATTTCCTAGAGAGATCATAATAGATGGAGGCTCACAGTTCACTGCCCATAAAATTTTTGCTACAATGCAAAAGTATCACATCATAAATAGGGTTACTTCCCCTTATCATCCCCAAGAAAATGGATAGTTGGAAAGTACCAATAAAGTTCTTGAGGAAATTTTGAATAAAACTATATCTACAAATTGCCAGAACTAGGCTGCCAAACTCCCTGAGGTCTTATGGGGCTATCGAATGACTTGGAGCAATACCACTGGTTATTCACCATACCAAATTTTTCTTAGGAAGGAGTCCATTTTCTAATAGAATTTGAAATCAAGATTGTCAAAACTACAAGGGAAGTTGGACTAGATTTGACAGAAGCGCAGAAACAACACCTGAAATAACTTAATGAACTGGATGAAATGTGCCTCACAGCCTTATAACACACAAATTTTGTTCAGAAGCAAAGGGCCAAATGACATGATCACCTTATCAAGAATAATTTTTTCAAAAAGGAAATTGGGCACTATTGTATGATTCCACATTTCAAGATTTCCTGGGGAAGCTTCAAACTAGATGGCTGGGACCATATGAGGTCACCAAATTTCACGATAATGGTATGGTGAGCCTCACTACTATTTATGGTTCTAGCATCTCTCTCCTTGCAAATGGACATTGATTACACCTATATCACTAGCCTCTTACATAAGAGTTTTTTCTTCATAGATAAATAGTGATTATAATATCCAAGTTTTAGCTAATAGGTGAGGTAACCCCACAACCACAACCAATTAAATCATTATTTTTCAAAATTCTTTTCATTTTCCACATAATGTATATACTTGTTTTGAAAGCCTATTTGTTAATATCTATCTATCTATCTATCTATCTATCTATATATATATATATATATAATAACACATATGGGGAAGTTTTTATTTCCTTAAGTCACAAATGTCATTCCCTTTGTAATGGTCATTCTTCCCTTGGTCATAGTTGTTGTTGCCTTAGGCACGGTTGTTATTCCCTTAGTCACAACTATTGCTGTCTTGGTCACAATTTTTTTTCCTTAATCACAAATTTAATTCCCTTTGTCGTGGTCATTGCTCCCTTAGTCACATCTCTTGTTCCCTTTGTCATAGTCGTTGTTCCCTTGGTCGTAGTTGTTGTTCCCTTAGGCGCAGTTGTTGTTCTCTTAGTCACAATTGTCATTCTCTTGGTCACACTTTTTGTTCCCTTAGTCACAAATTTCATTCCCTTTGTCGCAGTCGATGTTCCCTTAGTCATAGTTGCTATTCCCTTAGTCGCACTTGTTGTTTCCTAGTTTTAATTGATTTTCCCTTTACTCTTGATTATTTCCTTCTAACCATAGTTGTTTTCCTAGAGATAATTATTCTTCTAAATTGATTTTGAAGTCATCCTTTGAATCATGGTAAAATTAATATGTTCCTTGAATGATTCCCATCAGAGAATGTTTTATAAAAAAAATTTAAAATACACATTGGAAAAATCCTAAATTTATAAAACAACCCTAATATTGTAAATTTATAAAGATATTTATACTACATTTCTTAAAAATACCACTAGAAGAGTTTTCTTTCTTTTCAAACTTTCCTATAATTCTTTGATCTCCTTAAAAAATAAATTTTGGGCAACAAAATGGAAAACTAAAAAGGTGATCATTGCAATACTTTTTACGCCATCCCTAACTCTTAAGGAGTTGAAAATCCACCCCATCCACTAATATTTTATCATAACAAAAAAATAAAAAATAAAAATAAATGAAGTAGAAGAAAAAATGGATAAAGGATAGGAGGTCTCATCACAAGCAGACCTACCATGATCATAAGATTTAATGTGGTGACATTACCACTCTGGTCACCAAGCCAGGTGTTGTAGCGGCTACAACACCCTCCAAAATTTTGGTTTGCACTTAAATTTCAGAGCCTACTGTGGATCCTATGATCGACCGTTCCTTAGTAACTTATTGGTAAGATGATGATCTCAAGCTCCCCTCTTTTATCTTAAGAGTCATTCAAACTTTTATCTTCATATAGTATGTGTCATATTTGGGCATGGGAATTATCATTTGTCATGCAAAGGGAAGTTCATTTTGCTTCAAGGGGAAATATTTGTGAGAATGGGTTGTTCTCATTAATGAGCCTCATCATTGGGTAACTATATGGACCTTAATACACCTCCAAGATTACTAAAATCAACTCTTCCCATAATTCCTTACATGATTTAATTATATTTTTCTTAATGAGACAAGTAAAAGTAAGATGTTATGTCTAGTGGTTTAATGTGCATTGGTTGCATATTTTTGAGAGAAAATCATGGCAATTTTGGCTAATTAAGGGCAGAAACTTGAATGTGACAAGGAGGAGATATTATAGGAGATAGATCCTCCTCATTAAATCCTTACTCATTCAAATATTCCTCATTCAACTCACACTAGCTCGGAGTTCCAAGCGGTCGAGTCATGGAGATCATGGGCAGTCAAGCAAGTGAAATTTAAGAACCAGTTCATCTTGAGTTTGGAATCCAAGCCTCCCTAGACTTAAGGAATTTGTTGAAGACTTCAGTTGTATAAATACAGAGGCCTAGAGCCTCATTAGGAGTCATATTCTTTATGTAAGAACACTAAGCATTTTCGAGTTAAATTTTTGTGGCAAAACATTGTTATGTAACTTTTCTGATATGATAATGAGAATGAGCATTTCCTTGATCTAGCATTGAGTTTACTTAGAGGGTTGAAGCTCTTGGGTTAGGGCCCAACCTTAGCAGCATAGGTTCCTCTTATTTTTACTTGTATGCTTACCTTATTTCATAAATTAATTATTGAATTGATTTTAGCATTGTTTCATTGCAAGTAGTGGAGAAATTGATTCATTTGCTTCCATTTGTGCATAGCTTTAGCAGTATAAAGGAATACCAAAAAGGCATATAGAATGTGGATTTGGCCTCATTCCTCCTTTTAGGGACCATGGTTTGAGGAAAAACTCCTATTCAGCCCCAAAAATGCAAAATTATGATTTCTTATGGTATTTTGGGTTTTTTGCTACTTAGGCCAACATCTTTTTAGATTTCAAGAATAGGTCTTAGTTGTTATTTTTGATATCTCTAGCTTTGTATTAGATCTCATGGTGTTTCACAATATTCTGCAAATATTTCCATGGATGAATTAGGAAACTAAATAGTGGAATTCTATTTTCTTATGATTGTTTGGAAATCTTCCTTATTTGACATGATTCATGGGTAAATGCCAGTGATGTATGTATTGCAGGAGTTTTCAATAGCGCAGGAAGATCTCATGCCAATAACCCCAGCCTAACTTCATCCACTCATGATCACCAAAAGCCACTAAGTCCATCAACCAATTCATCATTCCATAAGAACAACTTTCTAGGTTTGTTGAGAAAATCCAACCATCTTACAAACTTTAGTTTGAGCTCTGAGGATGTCCTAGCAACTCCCTTGCCTTATTTCTTCCTTCATTCACCTTCCCTAAGCCCTATAACACCTTCCAAATCACTCCTATTTCTCTTGGTTGGATCTTATAGGAATATAGGGGATCCTATAGGAAGCATTAGTACATCCTATAGGACGACCTGCAGTGGCCTATTTTGAGGCTAGTTTGTTGGAAAAACATCCAGGAAGATAGGAGAAGACCCCTACTTGCCTCCCAATCCATCTAACCTTTCACCACCATCTCTAAGCCACCTTCCACATCACCAAGAATATTTAGCATTCACATTTTCACAAAAAAGGACAAAAAGGAAAAAAAGAGTTATTATGTTCATTCATATGCACAACAGTAAAATGTTTGGTTATTTCAGATTGCATGCCTAGGATAATTAGGATTACACACATGTTAGCTTAGAATTCTTTTGAAGTAAGATATCTTAGCAATTAGTTAGATGAGTGGTGTGCTTAAAGCATTTATTTCAGTTATTCATTGCTACAGTAGACAATCTTTCCATTCTTCCAATTAGGGTAAAATTCCCCTTTCTTCATTGGTCATCAAACTTCTTTTGAATCAATAGAAGGATGGTTTAAGAAACCATGCTAGTCTATCGCCAGCTCAACAATGACAAAAAGTGGACCCATCACATATGCTTGTGTATACAACACTATCACCTCCAAGTTTGTACGAATCTTGTGTTGATAAAGTAAAATTGGTAGTCATAGAAGTTGCAGCATTCTTGCTGCAATACTGGTGCTCATCACTTTTTGGCATCATTTTCAGGGAGGTCTCTGAGTAATATGTGATTTTCTTTCTTTCTTCCATTTCTTATCTCTTTCATTATACTATTAGCTTCATTTCTACCAAAGTAATTGTAAGTTGGTGTGCTTTATTTTCCATTCTGCAAGTGATACTTCATTCAACAATTAGTTTCCATTCATTTTGTTATTTCAATTCTACAATTAATATCAAAGCTTGAAAAACAAAACAAAACAAAAACACTTATTTCATGCCTCGTAAGAATAGGGATAACTTAGGAAAAATTCTACCAAATAACCCCACCACCTGAAATAGCCAACCTTCCCTCTTCTTTGGTGGCTATGAATCAAAGGACCCCTTAGGCGAGAAACCAAAGATTTTTGAAGAGCCTACAGAGGAGAAAAAGAAGGAGAACCCATAACAACTTGTTAGCACCTGTATTGACCTCAAGCTGAAGGAAGGTAATGCCAGGGTAACCAAAAACCATGCTTAGCTAAGTAGCTCGCCCTACTAGGCTAGGAGAGGGATATCTCCATAAGGATTTTAGTCATGATGACTGGAACAGGTAAAGGATTTTTGGCTAGCTATAGTAGCATAAAAGTTTTGATTTTATTTTGGAAGGGTTTTACCGGATCAGAAGGAGCTGAACAGTTTAGGTCTGGGAAATTATGTCGGAAATGCATGGTGTTCTATAGGGAAAAGTAGGCATAGGCTTTAGCACTCTTGGGCTTGATGGGGTGAGATTTTTTAGACTGGTGAGAAGCTAAGAAGGGCATGTGACAATCATGAATCCTTCCTGGACTACTAAAAACATGAAATGGTGAATGGTTTCCCAAGACAGAACACTGATGCAATGAATTCTGCCAATCAAACTTGAAAACATTCAACTAGAAGCAATGAAATGTTGAATGGAATACATAAAAAAAATTATCATATGATCACATAAGAAGAAACTGTACTAAAACTCATACCACATGGAACCCATAAAAATAGCTGCAATTCCTATTAATCTCCTACCAAACTGCTTACAAAGGGCGTACAATCAAGGTCTAAGCATCTAACTGAGTCCAACCCTTTACCATGAGAAAGAAGAAGAATATATAGACATGATTTCAACCTCCTCGCTTCCTCAGGGATCGAATCCCTAAGACGAGGAACTAATCTAACTAATACTGAACAAGAAACATGAATATAGGCATCATCAACAACTTGCCTCTAAAAGTGAAAAACTGATTCATTTGAGATCAAACTAACTTCTAAAACAATGAATCTACCCTCTATCATTATTTATCTATCATAATTACATGACAAGTCATAATTTACAATATTAAATCATCCACCATGAGAGATAATCCATGATTACAGTAAAAAAAACTGGAAAAATAGCAACCGTGAGCAAAACTGCCAAAAGCACAGCACCACTTTCAAGTCCCCTTTGGAGGCCTTCTCAGCATCCAAATTGAGCCCATGATAGCTCATTGGAAATATATTCAATTCTAATTTCCAAAACACCTAGCATTTTTCATTTAGATCTCATTTGACCCTTCAAAACTTGATTCTCCCAAGACTGCGTCTGTGTATCCAAAAAATGGCAGAAAGGTCATTTTTAGGGTGTTTTTTGACCTTTTGGTTGACCAGTTCTGCCCCAACAAATTTGAAACTTTCTAATGTGCATGTACCCATTTCTTGGAATCCAAAAATGCAAATAATTTCTTCAATGGGTGTCCCTAGGAAAAGCGCAGAGCCGGTGGCATTGCGCTTTTACGCAGTTTTCCTGTGTATTGAAATCCAAAATTTGCAAATGACAAAATTTGCTCAAAAATTGCCCAAAATTGGTGAGAAGCACCATCAGCATGTGCTACGATGATCCAAGGAAGCTTCAGCCATCATCCTAAGTCTATCCTCCTCTTTCTTGGCTTTCAAGGCTTGCCCTAGCCTAGTTTTCATTCTCTTGATCCTGATATTGCAAATCTTGTTTCAGGTCCTATAATGATAGGCCATGTGTCTGATTGTCTGATTATCTCTATTGGCCTTCCTTAGTAGCTTCTCAAGGTGTGGGTTGACTCTTTCAAGCCGAGTCTCCCTATCATCTTCAATCTCCTGCTTAATAGGAGTCAAAGTGACTTGTGTCTCTTTGCCACTTTGTCATTTCAACTTGAGCATTTCTAGCTCCATTAGGACTTGTTTGCCACTCAATTGTTTGTTTTCTTGCTCCAAGTATGTAATGACATATTTGGCCCTCTCTAAATTGTCTGCCAAAGCTTACACTTGAGCTTCTCTTTCTCGTATGATGATGTCTTTGATGGTTTCTTTGTCCTGAGCCTCTAAGTCAATGATTTCAACCCCATGACAAGTATAACACTGCTACGGCTCTTCATGCTCAGTCAAGTCAAATTCCCTTTCCTCTTCACCATTAAGACTCTGCTCTGGCATCTTTTCCTTTCCTTTGTGTAGCTGCTGCACTTGTAACCATTGTGTCGATGAAGAAAGCAAGGCCCCTTCCACATCCCAAGGAGAAAATACTTGCCTATGAGTTGATGAAGAAGGCAAGGGCCCTTCCACATTCTGTGGAGAAAACACTTGCCTATCTACTGATGAAGAAGGCAAGGCCCCTTTCACATTCCGTGGAGAAAACACTTGCCTATCTGTTGCAAATAATCTCCTAATGCCCCTCTGATATGTCATGTAGATGGGCACCTCAATAGTTATTGTCTCCTTGGCCTCCTCATCTAGTTTCACTGGGCTAGAAGGTCATCCTGCTTCTTGAGGCACTGGTGAAGGAATTTTAGGACCTTTGAAGAACTCGGGAGAAATAAAGGTCTCCCAAGGGATGTTAAGGAGACTAATATGATGAAGCACAATCACCTTGATCAGAGAGTAATGATAAAGGCTGCTCATCTGCTGAGGGTAAGGCTTCCTTTGGACAAGAAAAGCCATCTTTTCAATACTCCTGAACAAGTAGTAAGGGATGTTTAACATCCTCACCTTGGTAAAATGCATGAGGAGCCTAATGTGATAAGTTTACAACCTGGAGAACCTACCCTCACAAGTGAAATACTTCATGATGATTTTCATCATGGGGACATACATGTTCTCAAGAAACCTGAAAGGAAATAGTCTCTTCACCTTATTTCTATACTGGGGTTTGATATAAGGTTCATAATAGTACTCATCTAGATCCTGGTGCTTGAACCACTTCTCTCCTACATTAGGAATCCTGGTAACATTTGAAATAATGGAAGATGAAATGGTGAAATTTACCCTAGCAAGAGTCACCCTGTTGTCCTAAAGATGTGTTGCAAAGAGTCTAGTGAGCTCTGGTTGATATTGCACTCTCTCAACCTATTCACAAAATTCATAGCAGCCAAGGTATCTAAAGCATGTGATAGCCAACTCAGAGGGCTACAATTCCCTAAGGTTTGATGGCTCTTCTCTAATAATCCTACCTTCCTTGTGTGGTTTTCTCAGTTGCATGGCTCTATCAGCTGATGTATCACTGCCTGTGTTCTCCTCCTCATAGTCTTGGTCTTCCAGGTCCATTTTTGTAAGGTTGAGGTGTATGGAAATGAGGAATGAGGGGATGGAAGATGAACTTGTGGCTAGGAAATGAATGGAGGAGTAGGGAATGAGAAGAAGGGTTTTGTGTCTTAATATTTTCTCTTGGGGAAGAGGGAAAAAGGGGAATGTGAAGGAATAGTGGTAAAGAGGAAAAATGGATAAGGTGATAGGGAAATAAGGATAGGGAATTTTAGGACTGTAGAGCTGGGTGCTAGGATGAATAGGAAAGAGTTAGGGTTTAAGCATCATTAGGGAGATTTTAGGGTTTGAGATTAAGCATGGAAAACAATGCTTGTGGCTTAGATTAGCAAATCAAAACCCAAGGTGAAATATGTTTACTTACTTGTGGTAATGGAGAGCAGGGGCAATTTTGAAGTTTGCTTGAGGATTTGGAGGGTTTTGGGCTCTCCTACTACAAGTGCAGTGCTAACGCTCAGAAGCGTAGCACTAGGACAAAAATGCAGTGCTTGTGTTAATTTACACTGAGAAAATTGGGCAAAAGTGTAGCGCCTGTCTCCAAAAGCGCAGCGCCACTTCCAACCCACTTTTGACTACCTTCCCAATGTCCAAATTAGGCAAGGGATAGCTCGTTGGAAAGCTTGTGCACTGTAGATCTGAGGCCTACCACCCTGATATGATGTAAAATCCTTCTTGAGATGCTCTTTGCCACATATCCAACACTGAAATTGTCACCTACCACTTCCTCTATTATACTACTCTCCAAGTTGCAACCCATGTTCCATATCAATTGCATTAAACTTCTTGTAAGGAACAACATTATTTTTCTCACCTGCATTCTAAGGTCTTGTTCACTTTGGTGTCCATTTACCTTTAGTCTTGTCTTTCCCTTTCCAACTTGTTGGGCTTCAAAATTGATACATTCTCTTAGCTTGTTTCTCTATCTTTTTATTAGTTTGCTAAGATTTTTATGTATATAAGTTCTAATTTGTATGATACGAACCTTAGAAGTGGTCAATAAGTGTTTCATCATTTTATTCTTCAAAAGAGTTGATTTAATTATGAAAAGATGAGTTACACTTATGATTTTAAGTTTTAAATGACAAGGAATTTCAATAGATGATGTTATTCCCTAGGATAGCTAGATAGAAATGAGTTACACAGAGTTGCCTGGGTTAGTTATAACCTAATTGGGTGAGACTGGTGGTCATCATGGAAATATTAGTTGTGAATGAGATCTTGGCCATCTATTCCACGAAAATATGAGAGATTTTGTAATTCGAATTAAGCATCTTGAGAATATTTAGATTCTCAGGATCACTTCCTTATTTTTAAATAGAATTAATTGTATTATAAAAGGGGGGAACTAAACCTCAGTAGATTAGGTGGAAAATTACTGTCATTTTGATCTATGCTATAAGTTTTATAGACAACTTTGTAATATTATTTCTAATTATTATAACGGAGACTTTCATAGCTTAGTTCTAACTCTTTTCACTAAATTAGCTTTAAGGAAGTTGAATTCTAGGGATCATGGGCCCAATCCTAGAATGAATACTGCCTTTCTCTATGTTATCAAATTTACATTTAAGATTTCAATTCTTTCTTTCCAATTATTCAATCACTTTCTAGATCTGATCATTGGTCACTGATTTTCTCATTATAGTGATATTTGCTACAATTGTTTGAATGAAGGTCATGAGATTGGATTTCTGATTATTAATTTTCTGAAGTGTTATTTTATTTGTGGTTTCCTATGATTGATAAATAATTTTTAAGTATGAGATCTGATATTTCTCTATACATAATCATTTCTATTCAGAAGTGTTGTTTCTTTGTTATAATTATAGTTTCCTAGGAAACAACTTGTGTTTAGCATAATTTCTTTAATACTCATAGTAGAAGATTCAATTCTTTGATCATCTTAAAATAGATTTGATTATTTATGTTTAAATTCTCGAAGTTGTGATTAAACTGTTCTTTTAGGAAATCCTAGTCATTCCTTGTATTTTGCATGCATTTACCTTTCAATAGGGCTAGATAGATTAGATCACATTAGAACTATTATTTTCACATATTGTGTGGACAACCTTAAAATAACCAAATGCATTATGAGTTGACAATTTAATTAATGGAACTAAGATGGTCTTTTTAAGAGCAACTGAGTAACCCAACATTTTGGTGTTGTTGTCAGGGATGTTGTCAAAGGACTATTAGTCATATCCCTATAGGGTTTGGTATTAAAGGCGGAAGGTAATAACCTCTACATGAACCAAGTAAAAAGCTTGTGTAGTGCCTACCCTCAACTGATACTTTTATATTGTTTAGTTTGCATGGCTAGGAAAAAAATCAAGTAGTTATAGATTCAAAACCTATCTCAAAAATCATCAAAACTCAAGGGTAGCCTAGCCTTGTGAGAAATACATTTATATAAGAAATAATTCGTCATTCAAAGTCTCAAGTGTTAGTAGATCCCTGAAAAACATCTAGGAAGGGTTCTATTGTGGCCCCTCAAGCGACAGGATCATCCACTACAACTCACTGTGAGATTCATGACAAAAATATAAGGTCTAAGAAAATTTTCCCAGATATATATATATATATATATTAATAATCTTAGTGCTTATAGGTAGCTGCGACTTCTGTTTCCTTGTAGGGTTTCAAAGCCCTCGGCTCTGTGAATAACTTGAGCAGGACTTATTCCGGTTGCTTATCATGCCGATCATCAGTGTTGGGCAGGATCACCTCTTCAAAGTTCTGGGAAAGAATTACAGTCAGGAACAATACGAGGAACTCTGCTTTGACTTCAGAATTGAGTTGGACGATGTTAAAATCGAGAACTTATCGACAATGGCTTCTTTGGTTAACGCTGTGGATATGTCCAAAGAAGAGACGGGAAAAACCCTAAAAAGAATCGGTACACATAATGGCTCTTTTCACTGTGACGAGGCTCTCGGATGCTTCATGATACGTCTTACTGACAAATATGCAGGGGCCCAGATTGTACGCATCAGAGATCCAAAGGTCAGTTGCTCCGTTCGGTTCATTTTCAAAAAATTAAAATATCAAGATGACGAGTTGCAGGGCTTGACGATAGATGGATCAGAGCTCGCCCACCTCAGGGACTTCCTCAAAACGTCCTTCCAAGGCGAAGGCAATGCGCAGGTGGAGACAGAAACTTTTTACATTGAATATCAGAATGTTGCTCTGTTTATTTTTGGCATAGATCTGGGTTCCCTCCCACCATGGAGTTCCGAATGGGAGCCATTCCCATCGCTCTGCAGCTCCTTGTACAGATCAAGCCCTGGATTATCAGATCTAGACCTCTTTATGGTAAATCGACCCTATGTTATCCCGATCCAGGGGAATATGCGCAGATCGAGATCGGGGTTCTTCGAACCAAAAACCCGCATGGTGGATCGGGCCCATATGATAAATCAGACTCAACCCATATCAAATCTGGTCACCCATCCATTGATATGGGACATGCAAAAGCCACAGAGCAAAATCTTTGCATCAGATCCATCAATCACAAGAGTTGGAACTCCCGCAAGAGGATTCCAAGTATTTTTTCCCTGCATAATTAATGCTTGCGCCGCCCGGGGTGATCAAGCCAAATGCAGAGAAGAAGTCTCTCCCTTTCCTCACCATGGATCGAAGGAATCTTGGATCTGTTTGAACTAGGCAGCAGGGGCCAAACCTAAACCAGATATGCTTGAAGACTCACTTGCTTTTCAAATCCAAGTCACCCTCTCAGGAAAGACGACAATGCAATGGGCACGCGCTACAGATCTTGTGCAAGATCTCGTGCAAAATCTTGAAAGCCAGCTAGGAATCCCTTCCTATTACCTCAGACTGCTATACAAGGGTAAGAAACTCATGAATACCCTTCCTCTTTCCTATTACAGCATTCAAAGGGATGCCTCTATTGTGGCTACATTTCGTTTGAGAGGTGGTTCCTTTAGGCAGACCTCCTCTGCCCCTTCTTTCTCCTATAAAGATGCTGTCCACAAAGATGCTACCCATTCACAGCCTTCTCCATCAGCAGGCCATCCATCTGAGGCTCCAAAGCCCTTTCTGGTAGACAAATCAGAGGACATTCCTTCTATCAATCTCTCCCATCCTGGGATTGATGATCGATATCAAATTTATGCAGAAGCCGCTCTTGTATGTAGATTCAATGGGCTATGGCCTCGCACATCAGATCTATACCAATGGATTCATACCAATTGGACTAAAAAAAGCGAGATACACTTATGTTCAAAAGGATTCTTCATTGTGGTTTTTGACCGAGATGAAGATTATCAGAAGGCCTTAATGGGAGGCCCTTGGTTTTGGGGCTCAGCAGGGCTTTTTCTTACTCCTTGATTTCCAGACTTCGACCCTTCTACAGCTGTTATCACCAAGACTCCCATTTGGGTCAGGCTCCTGAACTTTCTGGTGCATCTATGGCACGTTTCGGTCTTCTTAGCAATTGCAGAAACTTTAGGAAGATACCTGTCTGTAGACTCTTCGCGGAAGGAAAATGGGCTCTACACATATGGTAGATTCTGTGTAGAAATAGATATAAGCAGAGGATTGCCAGATCAGATTAATCTCAAGTATGGAGATTTCCATTGGACTCAAACCTTGGATTACGAGAACACAGCTTTTCGCTACCGCCATTGTCATCAAACAGGACATCTCCAAAGTTCCTGTCCCCAGTACCTCGACAAAAAGAAGACTCCTAAGCACAAGCCCAAGTCCAAAAGTTGGAACCCCTGTGCGCCTCCTCCGCCTATGGAAGATTCAGACTCCACTAGTTCAGATGAGGAGGAAATAGTTGCAGACGGGCTGAACGATGAGATTCCACTGGATGCTCCCTTGGATGATCCGGCAAACCCCTCCATCTCTCAGATTTCTCAGAAACGTGCTCATCTCACTTCTTCCTCAGATTCTGAGAAGGATTTTCTGCCACCAGGGCAGAACAATCTTCAACTTGTTTCGGCTCAGCCAAATTCCACTGAATGGGTCAAAGTAAGCAAGAAAAAAGGAAAAAAAAGTCGTGTGACAGTAACAATCCCCTCAGGGTAGTTCTCTTTGCTAAGTTCTGGTTCTTTGTTATTCCATGTTCTCTTTAGCCCTCTCCTGGTTCTTAGCCAAGGAGCAAGGTGGTGCCTATTTCCTTGGGCCCCCTTGCTTTTCTGCTTCGCTTGCATGCAAGCTTGATTGTACTATACTCTTCTATTTTTAATAGAATTAGTCTAATTTACAAACAAACAAAAAAATCTTAGTGCTTATAGTAAGGGTGAGGGGAATTCTTGTGATTTAATATGGGGGGAAGGTGAGACAAGTGAGCCACGCCCACAACTTTTCGAGTTGGGATTCTCGCTGACACAGCTGTTGAAAAGGAAGAATATGAAATTATTGATCTAAACAATGTTGTGAGGTGTTGTACTATTCAACAACCACCCCCCACCCCCCACCCCCATTTATTGATTTAATAGTTAACATTCTATTGATAAATGTGGACCCTTTATAAAAAATCCTCC
The DNA here is from genome assembly GCA_000404065.3 of Pinus taeda. Lineage (NCBI taxonomy): Eukaryota > Viridiplantae > Streptophyta > Pinopsida > Pinales > Pinaceae > Pinus > Pinus taeda. The sequence goes on from APFE030332608.1 coordinate 117,208, forward strand.
AAAAAACTTATCACTTAAACACTTTCTTTTTGAATTCTTAGGAATAATTTTCTAAATAATATAAGGTATCAAGCAGTAAAATTTTAAGGATGGAAATTTATCTTGAAGTTTAGAAACCTTGGGGAATCTCGTATTCCATCACATGTAATTGATAAAATGTTTGGAAATATTTTTGAAAAAATATTCAAATTTATAATAAATTTATACAATCTCTATATAAAAGTTTAGCGATTTTTAAGGTGAAATATTTTTGTACTATAAAATTTGGGCAAATCATTTTTAGAAAAAAATGGAAATTAGGGAATCCTTTTTTTTGGAAAAAGCATGGGAAATTAGCCCACCTATGAATATTAGCCCCTAAAATTTTCCCTAGTATCAAGCCAAATATCTTTACAACTAGCAATTCTCGCTTTATCACATATCGCCGGATCATGTGTGTCACACGTTAATAAACAATCGGGATTTGTGAATTGCGATAGGAGAGATTACCATAATAAACTTATCGTATCATTAAAACTTCCCATTTAAAACTAATAATTAAAGTGTTTCTTGCAAAATAAAGTGACTATTGCAATCACATATTGGCATTCACGAAAAGAACAACTAACAAAACCTTTGGAATATGTGAATTGTGATATTGCGACATAACAAGTCAAAACTCATTGCATCATGGAGCTTGCAAAAAATCCAATTTGATGAACTATGCAATTTTGCAAAATGCGATATGACCCGGACCCGATGGAAGTACGTGATAATTGCTATAACTTTGGTTAAGTCTGCTACATAGTAAAAGGTCACTTTATGCAGTAAGTATTCATTAAAGTAAAATGCCATTTAAGCAATAAAAGGTACGTCGCTCACATCGCATATTACAAAATTCTAAATAATTCGATATAACGCCTAACTAAAAATGTGAGGATACAATATGTGATATTTCAATAATCTTTATCGCAATCACATAATCAAGATCACACACTTCAAACTCATCAACTTAAAGTTTTTCCTTTCATGTTTGATGCGATGGCTTAAATGAGTAATAAAGGCCATGATAAGTGATCTTAGTGCGTATTTAATAAGTTTTAATGGAATTTATGTTTAAATAAGCTCAACGCAATTTGATATCTGTCATCTGGATTTTTGAATAAAATCTTCTTCCTTGTCACCTTTTAGAATTAATTTTATCGTTGAATTTTCACTGTCATTTTCTCTTTGGGTTTATTTGATAATCTCCATTACTCCATTTCAAGGAACCTACGAAGAAAATAACGTTGGAAAAGATGGCGAAGAAGGGAAAAGCTACTGCATATGAGAAATTAGACATGATAACATTGTTCTCTAATACCACCTACAACAGAGATGGAGGGACCACATCATGGGAATCTATGTATAACCTACTAGAAGAATTGAAACCTAGGCCACTGGAAACAATGGCAATAGTTGATGCCAAAGAATCATCAGACGCTTCCTACTTTGAGGCAACATGTTCATTTTTACACAGAGTAGCTACAAGATCTAAGATATTACAATACACAGATATGGTAAAATGGGTGGTTAATGATGTAGATGTCTCAGACAAAAATTTCAGGAATAAAAGACATGAGGTCATTGGGTCTTTCACACCAAACAATTTGTGCTAGATGTAGCATCTACCAGAGCCTCAAAATCTCTATAACAAAGATTTCCTTGAGCGTTTTGCAAAAGAAAATGAGGACCCATTGGATGTTATAGAGACCTGGAGGTTAGGCAGAGGCAAATTCAAACAGGAGATATCAGGTATGTCGTTGATTTCATCCCTCTTTGCCCCACATAATTTTGCAGCCGTGATGATATGTAGATTATTTGGTAAAGTTGATAGTACCAAATTTTATATGGAGTGGATTCCATTAATTGATGCTGAAGTTAACACAACAATTTTTAAGTGGAGTGAGATTTTATCAAACAATTTAGTAATGGCCATTAAGGAATATAGACATAAAAGAAATTTTTCCTCAAGAAATTTCCCCCTTTCATTATGAGTTCTTATGTTATGAATGTCGTTTGTTTTTTTTCTCAATTTCCAAACATGGGATGGAAGTGCACTGTACAAAACCCTCTCCCCATCCATGTATACCATAAAATCTTGTGGGAATCCCAATTTAAACCCCATTTTTACAATATATTCTATTATATTATGTCACCTATTCATAAAACCATTTTTGGTAGAACAACTCCTAAGTTTTCCAAATAAACCAAGATAGACATCTTTCTAGTTGCAATATAGTTCGATGAAGAGATGTTCACTTAGATCAGATTTTTTGGGAGCATTTTTGCTCCTCATGTCCTCCCATATTATGTTCCAGACAAGCTATTGGTCAGAGAGATAGCTTGCCAGACAACAGGGGAGGGCGGTTTAACTAAAGGCCTGAGAGAACAGAAGAAAACCATTTGGCCATCCTTCCCATTACAATGTGGCATTTTTGCACTACATGACTATGGGCACGTAGTAAAATAAGTAGAGATTATTATGTCTCTAAAATTGACCACAGTTCCAGGGAGACAATATGACCCAAATCATGTTGCTAAAGACTTCACCACCATGGTTAAAGTCAAACAATTTACTCATGAAGAGGATCTCTTTGATGACCTCTATCAAGCGAAAACATTTTCATAGGTCCTACATTCGACATCATTACAGTTAAACCCTGATGATATTAATGCTTTTCATGTATATAGGAGTAAGAGATTTTTGAAGGTCCCATTCAACCTATTACAAATTGAACCAATAAGAAAACCAACTCCTAGCGTAAGCTCGGAGGGAAGTTCAAAGGAAAATTATGATGAGGAAACGCAAGAGAAGTTACCTCACGAGTCAAAACATTTAGAACAACAATCTTAGAATGGAGAAGGAGATCCTAATAAATATTTTGAGAAGGATACTGAGGGAAATACCAAGGAAATGGACGAACAGGCCTTGACTAAGAAGCAGACAAAGGTTGGTTCCACTTTAGCTCAATTAAGGAAGATTCCAATCATTGACCTAGATAAGGAATGGGAAAAATTAAATAAGAAGCTCCAAAATGGAAAAAATCGTGAGGAAACATCTGAATTCCAGACTCCCAAATGGACTCAACACAAAGAAAATCCATAGAAAATAGATAAAGGGGATGCAGATACTCAAGATATTGAGGTTATTCATGTTTTTCCCACTTCCGAAATTGTCTTGAGAATTGAAGAGATGCCTCCATTAGATATATTCTACAGTCCTACTCATAAGACTATAGTTAAAAAGGCATAAGAAGAAGATGAAATTAGATACCACGACTGTTGAAACTCTAGAGAATGAATCCATGGATGTCGTGTGGAAAGATACTCTTGTTGACCCATCAGAAAATATTACGAAATTTTCATAGTTTGTAGGAGCTTATGCCACAAAAACCATTGATAAAGAAATGGAAGTCTGATTGCTGCTAAATGAAAAAGAACAAAAAATTCTTCTACTTGAAAAACAATTAGAACAAGAAAAAACTAATCAACAAGAAGAACAACAGGTAGCTTAGCTTCAGAGGGAATTCAAGCAAATGAGGCTACAACGCCGAACCATCTTATCAAAAAATGACTCATAGATTCACCAAATCCAAGCCATGGTGGATAGATTTAAAGATAACGCTCAAACAAATGAGTTCATCAAATAAGCGATCAAGCTAAATTCCCTATTGATACAGCAAGAAGAAATGTTCTACCACAAGATCTCACAGATTAATCCTTATTGTGAGACAAGTGATAAATTGAAAAATTAAGTGATTGATATGAGGTTTGAATATGAAGAAATCCATAAAAATATTTCTGAATTCATTACTTAGCAGGAGTTTGAAGAAGGAAGAAAGGTCAATCTACCAAAAATAGAAGAATCTCATGAAGACATTTTATTTATAGATTAGGATACACGGTTAAAATAGACAGAAAGGGTGACAACAATAGCAGCATGTGCAACAAGTAGTATAATAGAAGTTGTTAATGAAAACCTACATAGAGCCAACCTTTTCAAAGAGTAGATACCAGGGTCTCTCCCAAATATCAAACAACTAGAGCAATAGTGGAAATAGAAAGCACAAACCAAGGAAGAATCAATTAAGCAGCTAACCAAACTAGATTGGGAGACATACTGGCAGTATCTAGTAAAACGACATAGTGAGTGGATGTCTCTACAATGTTTAACTACCTCAGCACAAAATATGGTATTAGCTTTGTCAGATGCCATATTTGTTGGACAATTAAAATTGAAAATCAACTAGCCAACTTAGCTCAAACCAATGATCTACATTTGCAATCTCAAAGATCAAGTTAGTCGACTAAGACAGTTCAAGTTGAAAGAAGCTTCTAATTAGTTTAATTCTATTTTTAGTTATATTTTTTCCCACTCCAAGGAAGGTTTTTTTGAAACCTCCTCAACTATTTTTGTAATAATCTATTTTTGAGGCATGTATTTTAGCATTTAAACCCCTCTCATGCATTTAGAGAGGGGTCCAGAATTTGATCAAAAACACTTTTCAAGACATTACACTTATGTATTTTTGGGAAGTTTTGATGAAATTAATGGAACATGATCTATTTTTCTTTGAATATCAATCATGCTCTACTGAAATTACACTTTTGTACTCTTAGAGTGTATTTGATTGGATGAAATTTGATCAATATTTCTAAGCCCATGAACAGAACCTTTCATATGTGGTACTTGTATCCTATGACTATGTTTTATTTATGCATTAGCAATACACTTTGTTTTGATTGTTTTATGTATGAAAATCTGAGTTGTAGTTCTGCATTATTGCACTTTTGTATGATGTTTTAGCTATGATTCTGTTTTGAATGCATGAACAATAACTATATGCAATATATTTTTCTCAATTGTTTTGTCTAACTATTTATCCAAAACAACTGTCATTAAATGATTTCATTTCTTTGGGCGGTTGAATGATCTTTATTACCAATTTCTTTGAGAGATATATGTAGATCGCATATCTTAGTTTATTCCTGGGTATAATTATAGTTAGGCAATGTTATATTAGGATATATGCATGTGTTTATTATTTAAATTAGATTATACTTTGTTGAATAATCCTTCATTATATCTTATATCATTCTCGACAACATTATCAAATAAATCCTTTCTGGGAAACTAGTATCATTATCCCTAGTGGGAGCCACTATACCAAACAAAAAAGGAGTTGTTTTAAAGGCTTGGACCGGGTGGTTATCCCCCATATTGTTGCAATGAATTTTTAAAGTGTTATTTTATCTGTGGTTTCCTATGCTTGATGAAGAATTTTTAAGTATGAGATTTGATATTTCTTTCAGTAGAATCATTTCTATTCAAAAGTTTTGTTCCTTTGTTATAGTTGCATTTTCCTAGGAAACAACTTGTGTTTAGCATAAATGCTTTAATACTTGCAGTAGAATATTCAATTCTTTGATCATCTTAAAGTAGCTTTGATTGTTTGTGTTTGAATTCTCGAAGTTGTGAATAAACTGTTCTTTTATGAAATCCTAGCTATTCCTTGTATTTTACAGGCATTTACATTTCAATAGAGCTAGACAGATTAGATCACATTAGCACTATTGTTTACACATACTTTGTGGACAACTTGAAATAACCAAATGCGTTACGAGTTGAAAATTTAATGAATGGAAGTAAGTTGGTATTTCTAAGAGCAACTAATTAACCTAACATTTTGGCATCGTTGTCGGGGAGGTTGTCAAGAAGTGTTAGTCGTATACCTATAGGGTTGGGTATTAAATATGGAAGGTAAGAACCTCTTCATGCACCAAGTAAAATTCTTGTGCAGTGCCTACCCTCAACTGATAATTTTATATTATTTAGTTTGCATGACTAGGAAAAATCCTAGGATTAAAAATCAAGTAGTTATAGATTAAAAACCTATCTCATAAATCATCAAAACTCAAGGCCAGTCTAGAGAAATACCTCTATAGAAGAAATCATTCACCATTCGGAGACTCAAGCATTAGTAGGTCCTTGAAAAACATCTAGTAAGGCTTCTACTGTGGCCCCTCAAGCGACAGGACCATCCACTGTAGCTCTCGGTAAGATCCATGACAAAAATATAAGGTCTATGAAAATTTTCCCAGAATGTATATGAATAATATTAGTCCTTACAGTAAGGGTGAGGGGAATTCTTGTAATTTAAGAGGGGGGGAAGGTGAGACAAGTGAGCCACACCCACAACGTTTTGAGTCAAGATTCCCAGTGACACCTGTTGAAAAGGAAGAATATGAAATTCCTTATCTAAATAGTGTTGTCAGGCCTACCCAAAACTTAGATTTTATCCAACATATGATTCTTCGAATAATACCTCCTGAGCATGAGATCCCTGAGGATTACTAGCAAATTTTTGACCAAATGGAAAATGCAACACCAAAAGCACAAACTCTGACTATAGAGTACCCTATTGTCGACCCATAGGCCAATGAACTAATGAAAACCATCCCATAATATAATCTTCCAAAATTTCATGGAATTTCTTATGAGGGCCTAGATGCGTTTCTATTTGAATTTGATGTCTTATTCCGAGGCAATGACTATACAACTGATCCTCAAAAATTGAAACTGTTTCCTTCCACCTTAAAGGGAGCAACCTTACGTTGGTTTTTGGGATTAGGAGAGGGTACCATAACTTCATGGGATCAGATGAAAAATACCTTCCTCACTAAACACCAGGACTATTGTAAGTCTAGGGATCTAAAAGAAGAAATATTTAAAATGATGTCTAAAGAAGATGATATTTTAGAATAATATGTCAAAAGGTTCCAATATAAGCTGCAAAGATCACCTTATACCACTTTACCTAGAGAAATACTGAAAACTGCTTTGATTAGAGGAATGAAATATGAATGGATAGAAACACTTAATTTAATGGGACAAGGTGATATTTTTAAGGAAGAATATGATGACATCGTAAAACTATGTATCAAGTGCTCACAAGGAAGTACACGAACAAAATTTGGGATTCCAAACCTTCCATTAGAGGAATTTTGAGGTAAAAAATGGGCCTCCTAAGGAAATTGTAAAATAATAGTGGAAATAATAAAATAAGATTATATTACATCATCAAATTTTAGAGTGAAAAAGGAAAAAACTATTTTTTCTACTCGTATTTTCAACTTATCTCCCTATGGGTTTACTCAAATTTCGAGTGAAAACACTTGTTGTATACATAATTTGATTCCTTAGCCAGTGAGTACCCATGTTGCATACTTTCGATGGACCCTACTACCCAAAAAATGACAAATTCATGAAAAACATGATTGCAATCACATGTTTTCATGTATTTCTCATTTTTCATGTAGCAAGGTCCATAAAAAGTATGCAACATGGGTACTCCTTGGATGAGGAATTAAATTTTTCATCCAACAAGTACTCCCACTCAAAATTTGAGTAAAACATTAGGGAGATAAGTTGAAAATAAGAGAAAGTAGTTTTATTATTTTATTATTTTTTACTTTTTTAATCCAAAAATGGTGAATCATCCCCCATGGTTGACATCATCATCTTGAATTCTATTGGTTCTTATCAATTTTAGTTGGTTGTACATTTTTCTTAAGAGGCTCATTTTAGACCTCAAAATTCCCGTAATGTCAATAGAACCAGCAAGACTGTAGGAGGGGTGACTCGTGCAGAATTTGGTAATCTCCTAGAAGACTTTAAAATTGATATTTTGAGTACGTTAAATACACAGTTGGATGTCCTATAGGCAAAGAAAAAACAAGTAGAGGCAGAACAAGTCTTAGTTATTTTCTTCCCTCATTGTTGAAAGAAGAATAGCCACAAAGAGTGCCTGCTAGACACGGCTAAAATATGTGCCATGTGCACTAAATATCACTCAATGGAACATTGTCCCTCACTCCCAGGATTGAAAGTCGTATTCAAGGAGGTAGAGGAAGATATTGAGCCAGTGTATCTCATGGAACATTGACGACAATGGCATACATGCCCTCTAGGCATGATCCAAGATCTTGCTTTGTTTCATTCTAGATAGTATACTCAGCAACATATTCCTGGACCATGGTGGCAGGGCTAGCAACATTTTAATACCACATAGAAATCTCAATCATACCCTATGCTGCCATGGACAAATTGGCCATTTTCTTGACCCTCATGGCATAATCAACAACATTATACATCTCCATGGCAAAACCCATCGAATAACTTATACTCGTCACATTGGGAAAATTCACCTACATAGGGACCAATCAACCCATCTATTGGGTCATTTCCTTTGTCACAACGACCATTACAAGCTCCACTCCAATTAGCCCCAAACATTCCATATACAATGCATCCTTAGCTACCTAATAATATACCCATCAAGTATTTTGAAATTGTTGAAAACCTACATTATGACTCTACTTCCTTTGAATGTGAATACTTTCAGTTAAGATTTGGATGGAAAATATTTCCAGAAGATGGTAGAGGAAATCAAGTGTAGGTAGATAAGGAAAATTTTGTTGAAAAACAACCCTTAACAGAATACTCTCTATCCACCGTAGTTGTTACTGAAACAGAGACGCCTAATAAATAGACCAAAAAACAAGAGTCCACCACAACTGCAGATGCTGCTCCATCATACCCCGCAGGACTTTCTATAATTAAGCCACCGGTTTAGTCTAATTTTGATCTCATAGGGGAATTGAAAAATTTATGTATTGAAATTCCTCTTCTCTAGGCTACTTGAGATGTTCCAATCTATGCTAAAACTACTAAGGAATTGTGTGTTAAAAAGTCTGGAAGAAAACTAAAAGACCCTTCTACAATTCATGTGTTAGGAACACTTTCTGATCTTATCTTAGGGAAGCAAACACCTATTAAATATGATGATCCTATTAATTTCCAAATCCAAGGACATAACTTCCCAAACACCCTGTAGAAAGCTATAGAAACTTGTGGGTTCCTTGGGATTACAATATTTAAACCGATGACCATTATGTTGGAATTGGATGACAGATTGGTATTCAGACCAGAAGGCACTTTGGAAGACATTATCATTTTTGTAGATTCCTAGGAGTACCTAGTGGACTTTCTAATCATCAATCCAACAAATCAGTTAGGTCGACACCCTTTGATACTAGGAAAGCCATGATTGGAAATTGAAGATGCATATATCGGATGTTGAGCATGACATATGACCATTGCAAAAGGGGCTACTATTAAAAACCTCATCCTATATCCAGCTGCCAGACCAAGCCTATTAATTGTTCCCTCCACAATATTAGGAAGAAAATCTACGATCTCCTCTTACTTTTGATGGGGTTCTCACTTTTAAAAGGTAGATTGAGGACGACGTAATAAATGGGTTCATTACCCAATCATCTACTATTGGAAATATGACATACCAAATGTTAAAATAAATGTTTGATAATGGGTCCCAGGAAGATCCATTGAATGTTCTAAATAATGATCATATACCCACAACTAGCTCATAACAATGTTCCCATCAAAAATGAACTTGGAAAGACTTTGAACATTAATGCTAATATGGATGAACTACAATGCAGAAAATTAATTCAGATCCTCCATAAATATAAACATGCCTTCACTTGAGAGCATTCTGATATGAAAGGAATCGATTGTCAATTATGTGCACATCACATTTATATAAAGATAGATGCCCGTGTCATTCTCCAACCACAAAGACGATTAAATCCACAAAATTAGGATATAGTAAAACATGAGTTGCAGAAGCTTCTTGATGTTAATTTTATATATCCTATTTTTGGTATCCAGTGGGTTTCAGCTCTACTTGTGGTCCCTAAGGAAAATGGAAAATGGAGATTTTGTGTGGATTATAGGGAATTGAATAAATCTACACAAAAATATCATTTCCCTCTTCCTTTCGTAGATCAGGTCCCTGATACTCTTGCTGGGAAGAAATTTTTCTCTTTCCTAGATGGTTTTAGTGGATACAATCAAATCTAGATTGCTCCTGAAGATTAAGACAAAACCATATTCACTTGTCCATGGGGAACCTTTGTATACATGGTTCTACCATTTGGGTTTTGCAATGCACCAACCACATTTGAGAGAGAAATCTTGAGTATTTTTTATGATTTAATTAGTGAGGGAATTAAACTTTACATGGATGATTTTAATCCCTATGGTAATGAATTTGAGCAAGCCTACAAAACCTAGAGAAAGTTCTTGAATGATGTATCGACACTAGATTATGCCTTAGTAATGAAAAATGTCACATGATGATGATAAAAGGTGTAGTTATAGGGAATTATATCTCTGTTAAAGGTATCCAAGTAGATCCAACAAAAACTGAGATAATTATTATGCTACCTACTCCTAGTTCCCTTGGTTATGACAATTATTATCATCATTTTATAGGCATTTTTTCAAAGATAGCATCACCTTTGTATGTATTAATAGGAAATGTGGAGTTTGAATGGACTAACAGGTGTGATGTTGCTTTTGCATATCTTAAGAAGTTGGTCTCAACAACCCCTATGTTACGAGGGAAAAATTGGAACTTACCATTCCACATTTCAACTGATGCATTTGATACAGAAATAGGCATTGTACTTGGATAGGAAGAAGACAAAAATTCACATGTTATTTATTATATTAGCAAGAATCTTACATCGGTGGAGCTAAATTACATAGTGATGGAAAATGCATTTTTGGTTATTGTTTGCACTATTAATAAATTTTGTCATATATAATAGGATATCCATTTTTTTGTGTACTGATAATTCTGCCATTAGATATTTAGCCAATAAGCTTGCTACTAATGGTCAAATAATACACTAGTTGTTGTTATTACAGGAATTTGATATTACCATAAAAGATCAACTGGGAAAGGAGAATCTAGTTGTAGATTTTCTATCTAGAATTCCTATAGTGGCTGACTCTTCACCTGTAGAAGATCAGTTTCCAGATGAACATCTATTTTGTGTAACGGTCAAAACACCCTAGTATGTAGATGTGGAAAATTATCTGGCACTAGGAAAATTACCAACACATTTACCATCTTAGGAATGGAAGCTCATTGTTTAGTAAAGTGCAAGGTTTTCCTGGACTGATAGATATCTTTTCCACAAAGGGTTTGACCTTTAAATCTGGAGATGTATCAGAGAAGATGAGGTTTAGAATATCCTTAATGATTTCCATGATGAACCATCTGGCAGGAATTTTGCTGACTGAAGGACTCAACATAAAGTGTCGCAGATGGTATATTGTTGATCCACGATATTCAAGGATGCAAAGAAATATGTCAAGAACTGTGATAGTTGTCAGAGGATGCGTCGCCCAATTAAAGATGATGAAATTCCCCTGCAGCCTCAAATTGTACTTGAATGAAATATGGACATTAGATTTTGTGGCCCCCTTTAACCCACCATCGAACCAAAAGATATATATTTTGGTTTGCACAGACTATGTAACCAAATGGGTGGAAGCAGTAGGTCTCTCAAAGGCTACAAAAGAAGAAGTTATTAAATTTTTCTTTGAACTATTTGTGTAGTATGGATTTCCTGGAGAAATCATCATAGATGGAGGCTCACAGTTCACTACCCACAAAATTTCTGCTACAATGCAAAAGTATCACATCAAAAATAGGGTTACTTCCCCTTATCATCCCCAAGCAAATGGATAGTTGGAAAGCACCAATAAAGTTCTTGAGGAAATTTTGAATAAGACTATATCTACAAACCACCAGAACTAGGCCGCCAAACTCCCCAAGGCTCTATGGGCCTATTGAATGACTTGGAGCAATACTACTAGTTATTCACCATACCAACTTGTTCTTAGGAAGGAGCCCATTTTCTGATAGAATTTAAAATTAAGATTGTAAAAACCACAAGGGAAGTTGGACTAGATTTGACGGAAGCACATAAACAAAGCCTAAAACAACTTAATGAACTGGATGAAATGTGCTTCGCAGCCTTTCAACACACAAATTTTGTTCAGAAGCAAAGGGCCAAATGACATGATCGCCTTATCAAGAATATTTTTTTTCAAAAAGGCAATTGGGCACTATTGTATGATTCCACATTTCAAGATTTCCTGGGGAAGCTTCAAAGTAGATGGCTAGGGCCATATGAGGTCACTAAATTTCACAATAATGGTATGGTGAGCCTCACTACTATTTATGGTTCTAGCATCTCTCTCCTTGCAAATGGACATTGATTACACCTATATACCTAGCCTCTTACATGAGAGTATTTTATTCATAGGTAAACAGTGATTATAATATACAAGTTTTAGTTGATAGGGGAGGTAACCCCACAACCACAACCAACTAAAGCATTCTTTCTTGAAATTATTTTCATTTTCTACATAATGTATTATACTTGTTGTGAAAACCTATTGTTAATATATATATATATATATTATATATATATAAATATATATATATATATATACTAACACATATGGGGAAGTTTCTATTTCCTTAAATCACAAATGTCGTTCCCTTTGTAATGGTCATTATTCCCTTGGTCATAGTTGTTGTTGACTTAGGTGCGGTTGTTATTCCCTTAGTCACAGCTATTGTTCTCTTGGTCACAGCTTTTTTTTCCTTAATCAAATCTTGCATTCCCTTTGTCGTGGTCGTTGCTCCCTTAGTCACATCTCTTGTTCTCTTTGTCATCTTCGTTGTTCCCTTGGTTGCAGTTGGTGTTCCCTTAAGCGCAGTTTTTGTTCCCTTAGTCACAATTGTCATTCCCTTGGTCACACTTTTTGTTCCCTTAGTCACAACCTTCATTCCCTTTGTCGCAGTCGATGTTCCCTTAGTCATAGTTGCTATTAACTTGGCCACACTTGCTGTTTCCTAGTTTTATTTGCTTTTCCCTTTACTCTTGATTATTTCCTTCTATCCATAGTTTTTTTCTAGAGATAATTATTCTTCTAAATTGATTTTGAAGTCCTCCTTTGAATCATGGTAAAATTAATATGTTCCTTGAATGATTCCCATTAGAGAATGTTTTATAAGAAATTTTTAAAATACACCTTGAAAAAATCCTAAATTTATAAAACAACCCTAATATTGTAAATTTATAAAGATATTTATACTACATTTCTTCAAAATACCACTAGAAGAGTTTTTTTTCTTTTCAAAGTTTCCTATGATTCTTTGATCTCCTTAAAAAATAAATTTTGGGCAACAAAATGGAAAACTAAAAAGGTGATCATTGCAATACTTTTTACGCCATCCCTAACTCTTAAGGAGTTGAAAATCCACCCCATCCACTAATATTTTATCATAACAAAAAAATAAAAAATGAAAATAAATGAAGTAGAAGGAAAAATGGATAAAGGATAGGAGGTCTCATCACAAACCGACCTACCATGATCATAAGATTTAATGTGGTGACATTACCACTCTGGTCACCAAGCCAGGTGTTGTAGCAGCTGCAACACCCTCCAAAATTTTGGTCTGCACTTAAATTTTCGGAGCCTACTATGGATCCTGTGATTGATCATTCCTTAGTCACTTATTGGTAAGATGATGATCTCAAGCTCCCCTCTTTGATATTAAGAGTCGTTCACACTTTTATCTTTATATGCTATGTGTCATATTTGGGCATGGGAATTATTGTTTGTCATGCAAAGGGAAGTTTGTTTTGCTTCAAGGGGAAATATTTGTGAGAATGGGTTGTTCTCATTGATGAGCCTCATCATTGGGTAACTATATGGACCTTAATACATCTCCAAGCTTACTAAAATCAACTCTTCTCATAATTTCTTACATGTTTTAATTATATTTTTCTTAATGAGACGAGTAAAAGTAAGATGTTATGTCTATTGTTCTAATGTGCATTGGTTGTAGGTTTTTGAGAGAAAATCATGGCATTTTTGGCTAATTAAGGGCAGAAACTCGAATGAGACAAGGAGGAGATATTATAGGAGATAGATCCTCATCATTAAATCCTCACTCATTCAAATATTCCTCAATCAACTCACACTAGCTCGGGGTTGCAAGCAGTCGATTCATGGAGATCATGGGCAGTCAAGCCAGTGAAACTATTAGATCTCTAGCTTTGTATTAGATCTCATGATGTTTCACAATATTCTGCAAATATTTCCATGCATGAGCTAGGCAACTAAATGGTGGATTTCTATTTTTTTATGATTGATTGGAAATCTTCCTTGTTTGAAATGATTCATGGGTAAATGCAGTGATGTATGTATTGCGAGATTTTTCAATAGTGCAAGAAGATCTCATGCCAACAGCCCCAACCTAACTTCATCCACCCATGATCACCAAAAGCCACTAAGTCCATCAACCAATTCATCATTCCATAAGAACAACTTTCCAGGTTTGTTGAGAAAATCCAACCATCTTGCAAACTTTGGTTTTTTCTCTGAGGAAGTCCTAGCCACTCCCTTGCCTTATTTCTTCCTTCATTCACCTTCCCTATGCCCTATACCACCTTCCAGGTCACTCCTATTTCTCTTGGCTAGACCTGCTAGGAAACATTAGGACATCCTATAGGATGACCTACAGTGGCCTATTTTGAGGCCGGTTTGTTGAAAAAACATCCAGGAAGATAGGAGAAGACCCCTACTTGCCTCCCAAGCCATCTGACCTTTCACCACCATCTCTAACCCACCTTCCACATGACCAAAAATATTTAGCATTCACATTTTCACAAAAAAGACAAAAAGGAAAAAAAGAGTTATTGTGTTCATTCATATGCACAACAATAAAATGTTTGGTTATTTCAGATTGCATGCCTAGGATAGTTAGAATTACACACATGTTAGCTTAGAATTATTCTGAAGCAAGATCTCTTAGCAATTATTTAGATGAGTGGTGTGTTTAAAGCATTTATATCATCTTTTCATTGCCATAGTAGACAATCTTTCCATTGTTCCAATTAGGGTAAAATTCCCCTTTCTTCATTGGTCATCAAACTTCTTCTAAATCAATAGAAGAATGGTTTAAGAAACCATGCTAGTTTATCGCCAGCTCAGCAATGACAAAGAGTGGACCCATCACATATGCTTGTGTATATAGCACTATCACATCCAGGTTTGTACAAATCCTGGGTTGAAAAAGTAAAGTTGGTAGCCCCAGAAGTTGCAACATTCTTGCTGCAATACTGGTGCTCATCACTTTTTCGCATCATTTCTAGGTAGGTGTATGAGTAAGATGTGATTTCTTCTTTCTTTCTTCCATTTCTTATCTCTTTCATTATGCTATTAGCTTCATTTCTACAAAAGTAATTGTAAGTTGGTGTGCTTTCTTTTCCATTCTGCAAGTGAGACTTCATTCACCAGTTAGTTTCCATTCATTTTGTTATTTAAATTCTACAATTAATCTCAAAGCTTGAAAAACAAAAAACAAAAAAAACACTTATTTCATGCCTTGTAGGGATAGGGATAACTTAGGAAACTTTCTACCAAGTACCCCCACCACCTCAAACAACCAACCTTTCCTCTTCTTTGGTGTCTGTGAATCAGGTGACCCCTTAGGTGAGCAACCAAAGATTTTTGAAGAGACTATAGGGGAGAAGAAGAAGGATAACCCATAACAACTTGTTAGCACCTAGATTAACCACAGGCTGAAGGAAGGCAATGTTAGGTTAACCACAACCCACGCCTAGCCAAGTAGCTAGCCTTACTAGGCTGGGAGAGGGCTCTCTCCATAAGGATCTCAATCAAGATGACTAGATCAGGTAAAGGATTTTAGGCGAGGTATAGTATCACGAAATTTTTGATTTGATTTTGGAAGGGTTTTTCCGGATCAGAAGGATCTAAATAGTTTAGGTCTGGGAAACTAGGTTAGAAATGCAGGGTGTTCTATGGGGCAAGGTAGGCATAGGCTTTAGCACTCTTGGGCTTGATGGGGTGAGATTTTTTACACTGGTGAGAAGCTAAGAAGGGCATGTGACAATCATGGATCCTTCCTGAATTGCTGAAAACATGAAATGGTGAATTATTTCCCAAGACAGAGCACTGACGCAATGAATTTTGCCTATCAAACTTTAAAAAATTCAACTAGCAGTAATGAAATGATGAATGGAATACATAAAACACATTATCATATGATCACATAAGAATAAAATATACTAAAACTCATACCACATGGATCCCATAAAAATAGCTCCAATTCCTATTAATATCTTGCCAAACTGCTTACAAAAGGCATACAATCAAGGTCTGAGCATCCAGCTGAGTCCAACCCTTTACCATGAGAAATAAGAAGATATATACATGATTTCAACCTCCACCCAACCTCAGGGGTCGAATCCCTAAGATCAAGAGCTAATCTAACTAATACTGAACAAGAAACAAGAATATAAGCATCATCAACAACTTGCCTCTAAAAGTGAAAAACTGATTCATTTGAGCTCAAACTAACTTCTAAGGCAATGAATCTACCCTATATCATTATTTATCTGTCATAATTACATGCCAAGTCATAATTTACAATAGTAAATCATCCACCATGAGAGAGAATCCATGATTGGCATTTCTACATTTGGAGCTCATTTGTCCCTTCAAAACTTGATTCTCCCAAGACTGCTTCTATGTGTCCAAAAAGTGGTAGAAAGGTCTTTCCTAGGGTGTCTTTTGACCTTTTGGTGGACCAGTTCTACCCCAAAAACTTTGAAACTTGATAGGGTGGATGTCCTTATCGCTCTGAATCCAAAAATGAAAACCATTTCTTTAATGGGTGCCACTAGGAAAAGCACAATGCCGATTACGCTGCGCTTTTAGGTAGTTTTCCTGTGTATTGAAAACCAAAATTTGCAAATGACAAAATTTGCTCAAAAATTGCCCAAAATTGGTTAGAAGCACCATCATCATGTGCTATGATGAGACAAGGAAGCTTCAACAAGCATCCTAAGTCTATCCTCCTCTTTCTTTCCTTTCAAGGCTCGCCTTAGCCTAGTTTTCATTCTCTTGACCCTCATATTGCAAATCTTGTTTTGGGACCTATAATGATAGGCCATGTGTCTGATCATCTAATTATCTATGTTGGCCTTCCATAGCAACTTCTCAAGGTGCAAGTTGACTCTTTTAAGCCAAGTCTCCCTATCATCTTCAATCTCCTGCTCAATAGGAGTCAAAGCGACTTGTGATTCTTTGCCACTTTGTCGTTTCAACTTGAGCATTTCTAGCTCCATGAGGACTTTTTTGTCACTCAATTGTTTATTTTCTTGCTCCAAGTATGTAATGACATATTTAGCCCTCTCCAAAGTTTCTACCAAAGCTTGCACTTGAGCTTATTTTTCTTGTATGATGATGTCTTCGATGGTTTCTTCATCTTGGGCCTCTAAGTCAATGATTTCAACCCCATGATGAGTATAACACTGTTGCGGCTCTTCATGCTCAGTCAAGTCAAAGTCCCTTTCCTCCTCATCATCAAAACTCTCCTCTGGCATATTTTCTTTGCCTTTGTGTAGTTGCTGCACCTGTACCTGTTGGGTCGATGAAGAAGGCAAGGCCCCTTCCACATCTCGTGGAGAAAACACTTGCCTATGAGCTAATGAAGAAGGCAAGGCCCCTTCCATATTCTATGGAGAAAACACTTGCCTATCTACTGATGAAGAAGGCAAGGCCCCTTACACATTTCGTGGAGAAAACACTTGCCTATTTGCTGCAAATAATCTCCTAGTGCCCCTCTGATATGTCATGTAGATAGGCACCTTAGTAGTTCTTGTCTCCTTGGCCTCCTCATCTATTTTCATTGAGCTAGAAGGTCCTCCTAGTTCTTGAGGCACTGGTGAAGGAATTTGAGGACCTCTAAAGGTCTAATGAGAAATAAAGGTCTCCTAATGGATGCTAAAGAGACTGAGATGATGAAGCACAACTACCTTGATCGGAGAGTAATGATAAAGGTTTCTCATCTGTTGAGGGTAAGGCTTCCTTTGGATAATAAAATCCATCTTCTCAATACTCTTGAACAAGTAGTAAGGGATGTTTAACATCCTCACCTTGGTAAAATGTATGAGGAACCTAATGTGATAAGTGTACAACTTGGAGAACCTACCCTCACAAGTGAAATACTTCATGTTGATTTTCATCATGGGGACATACCTGTTCTCAAGAAACCTGAAAATAAATAGTCTCTTAACCTGATTTATATACTGGGGTTTGATATAAGGTTCATAATAGTAATCACCTAGATCCTGGCACTTGAACCACTTCTCCCCTACATTAGGAATCCTAGTGGCATATGAAATAATGGAAAATGAAATGGTGAAAGTTACCCCAGCAAGAGTCACCCTGTTGTCCTGAAAATTTGTTGCAAAGAGTCTAGTGAGCTCTGGGTGATATTGTACTCTCTCAACCTGTTCACAAAATTCATAGCAGACAAGGTATCTAAAGCATGTGACAGCCAACTCAGAGGCCTGCAATTCCCTAAGGTTTGTAGGCTCTTCTTTGATAATCCTGCCTCTCTTGTGTGGTTTTCTCGGTTGCATGGCTCTATCAGTTGAGGTATCACTGCTTGTGTTCTCCTCCTCATAGTCTTGGTCTTCCAGGTCCATGTTTGAAGTTGAGGTGTATGGAAATGAGGAATGAGGGTATCGAAGATGAACCTGTGGCTAGGAAATGAATGGAGGAGTAGGGAATGAGAATAAGGGTTTTGTGTCTTGAGATTTTCTCTTGGGGAAGAGGGACAAAGGGGAATGCGAAGGGATAGTGGTAAAGAGGAAAAATGGATAGGGTGATAGGGAAATAAGGATAGGGGAATTTTAGGACTATAGAGCTGGGTGCTAGGATGAATAGGAAAGAGTTAGGGTTTAAGCATCATTAAGGATATTTTAGGGTTTGAGATTAAACATGGAAAACAATGCTTGTGACTTAGATTAGCAAATCAAAACCAAGGTGAAGAATGTTGACTTACTTGTGGAAATGGAGAGCAAGGGAAATTTTGAAGTTTTCTTGGGGATTTGGAGGTTTTTGGGCTCTCCTACTAAAAACACAGTGCCAACGCTTAGAAGTATAGCACCAGGAAAAAAGTGCAGCGCTTGTGTTAATTTACATTGAGAAAATCGGGCAAAAGTGCAGCTCTAGTCTCGAAAAGTGCAGTGCCACTTACAACCCACCTTCCCAATGTCCAAATTAAGCTAGGGATAGCTTGTTGGAAAGCTTGTCAAGTCTAGTTTCCAAACATCTTGAATTTTTCAATTTGGAGTTTATTTTCCTTGTCAAAGGCTCAATATCCCAAGACTATTCAAAATGTTTAGAATGAGGCTGCCAAAATGTAGAGTGACGTTGAAGTCAACTTTTGAAGGTTTTCCTCAAGTCCAAATGGAGATCACAATAGCTCATTTTAAAGTTGTATGTGTCTAGTTCACATTGGATACTTCATGAAAGTCATTTGGTCACTCAATCTAGGAGAGATATTGATGTTCCCAAAGTCACTCGAGAAGTGCAACAACTCTCCTGAGGCAAATGATGTTTTGGGCATTTCTCCCAAACCATGAGACCTGTGTAAAATTGGAAGGAGGCTTTTCTGATTGAGTCTATTATGGACAAAAACCTCTCTCACTTTTGTCAAACTCATATTTCCTTGCTCAGAACCATCATTTGAATAAAACCTATCTCGATGTGAGGAACCGGGGATTTGTAGAAAGAAAATGAAGGGGATGAGGGGCTAATAATTTATTGAGAAAAGTTTGGGAAGTAGGGAGGGATGTTAAGAAGTAGGGGAAAGTATAATTTCAAGGATTGAGTGAGTGGAAGGGGTCAAAAAGGGCAAAACACAGGTCTAACCTAGAAAAGTGTCAAATTGTAGTGAAAGGCTAGGGTTTGTGGGAAAATGATGAATTTGAGGGATATCAATGATGGGAAGTGTTTAAGAAGGTAATTTAAGGGTAGGGGAAGGTGTATGAGCATCAAGATACAAGTTTTGTTGATGATTTGACCATCCAAGGAAAATTACCCTCAAAACCCTAGCAAAGGGAAATGAGCCTTACCTAAGTGCAATTAAAGCACAAACAAGGTGTAAAATGACCCATTGGAACCTAAAATGATGATGAAAACTCTTTGAATAATGGTACACTCAGCCGAATGGTGACATGGACCAATACTTGTAAAATTTAGGAAGGAGAGAAAACGATCCTAGACGTAATACCTAGTGACTAAATTTTACTTGAAGATTCACTGAAATGACAAAAATTTGACTTTGACACCCCAAGACCAATTTGTAAGAGAATGTTTGATCACTAATGGAAAGTTGCAAAGAGTGACACTAACATTGTCTCCATTTGGGATGGTAGCTCCTTGGAGGTGCCAAGAACACTAGGAAATTATTTGTAGCAGATAGGCAAGTGTTTTCTCCACGGAATGTGGAAGGGGCCTTGCCTTCTTCATTAGCAGATAGGCAAGTGTTTTCTCCACAGAATGTGGAAGGGGCCTTGCCTTCTTCATCAGCTCATAGGCAAGTGTTTTCTCCATGGGAGGTGGAAGGGGCCTTTCCTTCTTCATCGACATAGCAGGTACAAGTGCAGCAGCTACAAAAAGGCAAGGAAAAGATACTAGAGTAGATTCTTGATGATGAGGAGGAAAGGGACTTTGACTTGACTGAGCATGAAGAGCCACAGCAACATTATACTCGTCATGGGGTTGAAATCATTGACTTAGAGGCTCAGGATGAAGAAACCATCAAAGAAATCATCATACGGGAAAGAGAAGCTCAAGTGCAAGATTTGGAAGACAATTTGGAGAGGGACAAACACACCGTTACATACTTGGAGCAAGAAAAAAATAAAATTGAGAGACAAACAAGTCCTCATGGAGCTAGAAATGCTCAAGTTGAAAGGAAAAAGTGTCAAAGGCGTACAAGTCACTTTGACTCTTATTAAGTAGGAGATTGACGATGATAGGGAGACTTGGCTTGAAAGAGTTAACCTACACCTTGAGAAGATGCTACGGAAGGCCAATGGAGATAATTAGATGATCAGACACATGGCCTATCATTATAGGACCCGAAACAAGATTTGCAATATGAGGGTCAAGAAAACAAAAACTACGTTAAGGCGAGCCTTGAAAGGCAACAAAGAGGAGGATAGAATTAGGATGCTAGCTGAAGCTTCCTTGGCTCATCATAGCACATGATGATGGTGCTTCTCACCAATTTTGGGTAATTTTTGAACAAATTTTGTCATTTGCAAATTTTTGTTTCTAATACACATGAAAACTGCCTACTTTTCCTAGGGGCACCCATTGAAGAAATGGTTTACATTTTTGGATTCAGCATGATGAGGACATGCACTCTAGAAAGTTTCAAAGTTTTTGGGGTAGAACCGGTCCACCAAATGGTCAAAAAACACCCTAAAAATGACCTTTCTGCCACTGTTTGGACACACAAAAGAAGTCTTGGGAGAATACAGTTTTGAAGGGTAAAATGAGCTCCAAATGTAGAAATTATAGGTGTTTTGGAACGTATACTTGAATACCTTTCCAATGAGCTATCATGGGCTGAATTTGGATGTCAGGAAGGCCTCCAAAAGGGACTTGAAAGTGGCGCTACGCTTTTGACCAGTGGCACTTTGCTTTTGGCAGTTTTGCTCAGGGTTGCTATTTTTCCAATTTTTTGACTGTAATCATGGATTCCCTCTCATGGCGGATGATTTAATATTGTAAATGATGAATTGGAATGTAATTATATAGATGGTAGATTCATTTGTTTAGAAGTTTGTTTGAGCTCAAATGAATCAGTTTTTCACTTTTAGAGGCAAGTTGTTGATGATGCCTATATTCTTGTTTCTTGTTCAATATTAGTTAGATTAGCTCCTCATCTTAGGGATTCGACCCCTGAGGATGGGAGGAGGTTGAAATCATGTCTATATCTCTTCTTCTTTCTCATGGTAAAGGGTTGGACTCATCTGGCTACTCAGACCTTGATTGTACACCTTTTGTAAGCAATTTGGTAGGAGATTAATAGGAATTGTAGCTATTTTTATGGGTTCCATGTGGTATGAGTTTTAGTACATTTTATTCTTATGTGATCATATGCTAATGTGTTTTATGTATTTCATTCATCATTTCATTGTTTCTAGTTGAATGTTTTCAAGTTTGATAGGCAAAATTCATTGCATTAGTGCTCTGTCTTGGGAAACCATTCACCATTTCATGTTTTCAGCAGTCCAAGAAGGATCCATGATTGTCACATTCCCTTCGTAGCTTCTTACCAGTCTAAAACATCTCACCCCATCAATCCCAAGAGTGCCAAAGCCTATGCCTACCTTGCCCCATAGAATACCCTGCATTTTTGACCAAATTTCCCCCACCTAAACTGTTCAGCTCCTTTTGATTCGACAAAACCCTTCCAAAATCAAATCAAAACTTTTGTGCTACTATAATTAGCCTAAAATAATTTACCTGATCAAGTCATCTTGACTGAGATCCTTATGGAGAGATCCCTCTCCCGACCTAGTAGGGCTAGCTACTTGGCTAAGCGTGGTTTGTGGTTACCCTGATATTGCCTTCCTTTAGCCTGAGGTCAATCCAGGTGCTAACATAGTGGTGACCATACTAGGGAATGTAGTTTTATGTTCCTCAGCAAAATGTATCAAGTTTAGATCTGGTTGTTGATGGTGGACAATGATCAGACACCGGAAGGCTAAAATAATTCACCTGGTGACTCCTATGTCAAAAAATCCCAAGGTTCATAATTTTTATGGAAAATCCACTCCTCAAGAACCAGTAGCTTGAAGAATTTCTTGGTGAATTCATTTTTATCAAAATGGATTTGTTGGCTCGAATGCATGATCCCATGAGTTGAGATCACATTCTAGGTTTCCCAAATAAAATTCCTAGTGTAGATTGGCAAAGGAATTTTCCTATGTTTAAAGATGATGATAGGAATGATGCTGCTTTATATCTGGTTAGATTTCACATGCATACTCGCAAGTTTAAGGTTGATTTTCCTAAAGACTTCTTGATGAAGATATTCATGGCCACTTTGGAAGGTGAAGCTTGATCTTGGTATGAAAGTTTTCCACCTGCTTGTATTTATTGTTTAAAGGATTTTCATACCATGTTCTTTGAAAGGTATAAAGAATCTTATCCATCCTTAATACTAGTTCAGAACTATTGTAAACATGTCTATAGTTTTATTGAAAATCTTGAGAAAGTTTAAGAAGATGATGACTTCATGGACGATGAGATCATGGAAGCCCTGTATGAAAATCCATTTTAGAAACATAAAGAGAGCTTAGAGGATACTTATCAAAATGCTCAGGAAAATTTGCAGTAGGTTCAAGATATTAGTACAATTTAAAATGATGGAAGACAAGGTCTTATTTCAGATCTACTCATAGCAGAAGGCAGTATGTAGGGAAATCAAATTCCAATTTCAGATTGTGATAAAGTCAAGTTAGCTATTTCAGATCTAGATTTAGATCATGATGATAAAGAGTACCTTGTTCTAAATCCCATGAAGGAGAGCTCTATTGTTGAGATCATCTAGAATGAAGAAGAAAAAGTTATTGACCCAAGTGTTCTCATTTCATTAGAACAAAGCCTTCATGAGGAGGTAATCCATTCCTTTTATGAAAAACAAGATGAGATCTTTGTTCAAGTAAGTGAAAAATCTTCTTTCGATAACTTAGTGGTAAATGATAGAAGTGTTAGTTTTGAGTTTCAAGAACTATCTAAAGTCTTCCCTCGTATGACTGATGAGTGCGATAAGAAACATGACAATCTGGTTGCCATGTCATATGAAGATGATCAACAATGTATTCAAATTTCAGAAGACCAGGGAATTGAGGACTGTCATTCAGATTTTTCTTCTCATATTTCATGTTTTGAATTGTTATTTCAAGAAGACAATTATTGTTTTGGCAAAAGAAAACAATAGGTACTATCTTCTCTGTCTAAAGATCAGATAGATCAACTCCTGAAAGGTCATGTTGCAGTGCAAGATAATGCAAGTCTACAGTGTTCACATAGTCAAGAAGGTGTTAGTGAAGCTTCTTCCACTCTTGAAAATGAGGACAGTCTTCAAATTAGATTTATAGATTAGCGAACAAATATTGTTTTGTTTCATGAAGATGATAGGGCTATCATGTTTGATAATCTTGAAGAATGTTTTCAGTTTAAGAATGACTTAGACTATGAAATTGAGGAGTATGAGCCTGAGAGAGACAGTATGCTAGAAATCAACTCAAAATTTCTCATGCTCGAGGAATTTACAGCCAACACTCAGAAGCAGAGGCTTATACTTATCTATGCCTTCCTATCAATTAGCAACCATATTTTCTTTCAAATCAGAATGAAGGGAGCACTTGTATTTTTGCTGTTGGATCTCAAGACAAGTTAGTGCTTCAGGATTTTCAAGATCCCTTTAGCATTCTTTTGCAAGAATTAGAGAAGATGAATGTTGCATGGTTTGTTATCATAAGCCTTGGTTTAAGTTTTTATTGTGAGTTTCCTACGTGTACATCGTTCTGCCTGCTTGAGGAAAGTGAGAGCAAAATTTCAGTGAGTAGCCATCTGCTGGATTGGTTACATTGGAAGGTTGACTTCACCTGATTGTACATATTTCTTTAGTAGGCAGGTGGTTGTCATCAATATTTGAAGCCCTCAAATCTCGATGGTTTGCTACCATTAATAAGTTTTGTAAGTACTTGTTTCAACTAAATAAGTCTTGAGTCATTTTTTCAATCAATTTCAAGTTAGTTTCGAGTTAGTTTTTGTCTTTGATTCATCAGTATTCAGTCATGTATATGTCATGTAGATGGGCACCTCAGTAGTTCTTGTCTCCTTGGCCTCGTCATGTATTTTCACTAGGCTAGAAGGTCCTCTTGCTTCTTGAGGCATTGGTGAAGGAATTTGAAGACCTCTGAAGATCTCATGAGAAATAAAGGTCTCCAATGGATGCTAAGGAGACTGAGATGATGAAGCACAATGACCTTGATCAGAGAGTAATGATAAAGACTACTCATTTTCTGAGGGTAAGGCTTCTGCTGGACAATAAAAGCCATCTTCTCAATACTCTTGAACAAGTAGTAAGGGATATTTAACATTCTGACCCTGATAAAATGCATGAGGAGCCTAATGTGACGAGTGTATAGTGTGGAGAACCTGCCCTCACAAGTGAAATACTTCACGATGGTTTTCATCATGGGGAGATACCTATTCTCAAGAAACTTGAAAGGAAATAGTCTCTTCACCTGATTTCTGTACTGGGGTTTGATATAAGGTTCATAATAGTACTCATCTAGATCCTGGAACTTGAACCACTTCTCCCTACATTAGGAATCCTGGTGGCATCTGAAATAATGGAAGATGAAATGGTGAAAGTTACTCCAGCAAGAGTCACCCTGTTTTCCTAAATATGTGCTACAAAGAGTCTAGTGAGCTCTGGGTGATATTGCACTCTCTCAACCTATTCACAAAATTCATAGTAGAAAAGGTATCTGAAGCATGTGACAACCAACTGAGAGGCCTACAATTTCCTAAGGTTTGATGTCTCTTCTTTGATAATCCTTCCTCCATTGTTTGGTTTTCTCGGTTGCATGGCTCTATCAACTGAGATATCACTGCCTATGTTGTCCTCCTCATAGTCTTCGTCTTCCAGGTCCATGCTTGCAAGGTTGAGGTGTATGGAAATGAGGAATGAGGGGATGGAAGATGAACTTGTGGCTAGGAAATGAATGGAGGAGTAGGGAATGAGAGGAAGGGTTTTGTGTCTTGATATTTTCTCTCGGGGAAGAGGGACAAAGGGGAATGTGAAGGAATAGTGGTAAAGAGGAAAAATGGATAGGGTGATAGGGAAATAAGGATAGGGGAATTTTAGGACTATAGAGTTGGGTGCTAAGATGAATAGGAAAGAGTTAGAGTTTAAGAATAATTAGGGAGATTTTAGGGTTTGAGGTTAAACATGGCAAACAATTCTTGTGACTTAGATTAGAAAATCAAACCAATGTGAAGAATATTTACTTACTTGTGGCAATGGAGAGCAAGGAAAATTTTGAAATTTTCTTGAGGATTTGGAGGTTTTTTGATCTCTTGCTAAAAGCGTAGTGCCAACACTCATAAGTGCAGTGCTAGGACAAAAGTGTAGTGCCTGTGTTAATTTACACTGAGAAAATCGGGCAAAAGCACAACACTAGGTGAAAAGCGTAGTGTCGGTCTCCAAAAGCGCAGTGCCACTTCCAACCCACTTTTGACTGCTTTCCTGATGTCGAAATTAGTTATGGGATAGTTCATTTGAAATATGTTGAGTCTAGCTTCCAACATCTTGAATTTTTCAATTTGGAGTTTATTTGCCCTGTCAATAGTTCAATATCCCAAGACTGGTCAAAATGTGTAGAATGAGGCTGCCAAAATGCAAAGTGATGTTGTAGTCAACCTTTGGAGATCTTCCTAAACTCCAAATTGAGCTCATGATAGCTCATTGGAAAGATATATGTGTCTAGTTAGCATTTGACTCAAGTAAGTCATTTTGTCACTCCAGCTTGGAGAAATATTGATTTTCCCAAAGTCACTCCAGAAGTGCAGCAACTCTCCTAAGGCAAATGATGTTTTGGGAATTTCTCCCAAACCATGAGACTTGTGTCAAAATGGAAGGATGGTTTTATTCTTGAGTCTATTATGGACAAAAAGTTCTCTCACTTTTTTCAAACTCATATTTCCTTGCTCAAAAACATCATTTGAATAAAACCTATCCCGATGTGTGGAACAAGGGATTTGTAGAAATGAAGGGAAATGAAGGGGATGAGGGGCTTATAATTTCTTGAGAAAAGTTTGGGAAGTAGGGAGGGATGCTAGGAATTAGGGGAAAGTAGAAGTTTTTAGTGAGTGGAAGGGGTCCAAAAGGGCAAAACACAAGCCTGACCTAGAAAAGTGTCAAATTGTAGCAAAAGGCTAGGGTTTGTTGGAAAATGATGAATTTGAGGGATATCAATGATGGGAAGTGTTTAAGAAGGTAATTTATGGGCAGGGGAAGGTCTATGAGCATTAAGATACAAGTTTTATTGGTGATTTCACCATCCAAGGAAAATTACCCTCAAAACCCTAGGAGAGGGAAATGAGCCTTACCTTAGTGCAACTGAAGCACGAACAAGGTGTAAAATGACCCATTGGAACCTAAAATGGTGATGAAAACTATTTGAATAATGGTACACTCAGTTGAATGGTGACATGGACCAATACTTGGAAAATTTAGGAAGGAAAGAAAACAATCCTAGACCTAATACCTAGTGACCAAATTTTACTTGAAGACTCACTGAAATGACAAAAATTTGACTTTGACACCCTAATACCTCTTTGTAAGAGCATGTTTGATCACTGTTGGAAGGCTGCAAAGACTGACTCTAACACAACTCACCTAATGGCTAAAAATAGAAATGACAGATGGTATAGAGAAAGAATTGAGGGTGCTTTTCCCATTAGAGAAACTAATGGGGATGCCAAGATGAAAAACATAAGCCCCTCTACTCTTCCTCACTTCCATGGCCTAACCTTAGAAGATCCAGATACTTTCTTGTTTGAGTTCTTTGTTATATGTAGAACTTATGATTACACCAGTGATGATTAGAAGTTGAAATTATTTTGATCTACTATCAAGGATGAAGCTTTGTGTTGGTTCATGGGTTTACTTGGGGATAACATCACAACCTGGGCTCAGATGCAATAATATTTCAACAAAAAGTATCGGGACTAGTGTAGGTCCAAAGACAATAAAGAGGAAGTGTTTAGAATGACCTTGGGGCATGATGAATCCCTAGAGGATTATGAGGAAATATTCCACCTTAGCTACAAAATGGTCAGGTGCACACTTGATCCTGAGTCACTGAAGATAGTCCTACTCAGACGGGTCAGGGAAGATCTTCTAGATACCCTAAGCCTGCTAGTAGGAGGGGACATCTACCAAATACCCTATGAATATATCAAGAATGTCTTTAAGAACCATTCTAGGGCAGCTAGGAAAAAGGGTAGGGGTAGTCAACCAATGGACAACTTATCGTCTTCCAACACATCCATAAAAGGTGAAATTGGAAATATGTTGGAATATTTAAAAAGTGAAATGTTGGAAACCCTTTCCCTACAGATGGACACTATGCACATCAAGAGAAAGAAAGAGGAAGAAAAGAGAGCATTAGCCATCTTCTTCCCTAGATGCACAAGGAGGAACCCTAGGAATAAATGTCCATTAAACCTTATACAAATCTTCTCGGCCTGTGAAGAAAACCACTCCATAGACAAGTGCCCTTCTCTACCTGGACTAAAATTTGTGTATCAGAGAACTGAAGGGGTGACTGAACAACTCTGCTACTTAAATCAAAGCAGGTCTCATGTACCTCGACCGTACCAACAGGGCATGCAAGGTTCATCTTATGCATATTACAAACCTAACCAAAACACATCCATTTCCTCTTGGGGGGCCCTTTCTCATCCCTCTTGGTCTACACCTTCTCCTTAGTATTTTGCACCTTAGTACCATTCCCATCCAAACAACCAATCATTTCAGCCATATACTCCTCCACAGCCTCAATGGAATGCATTTCCCCAAGGGTGGAGGCCCCCATTCAACAATGCTCTAGCTTTATTACCTTCACCTCCTGCTCAACCACAACCTTTACACCTTGCTCCACCTAAACAACCTCAGATGTCTGCCCATCCAAATCCAAACTTGAATAATTGACAGGCACAACAAGTATACAATGGAGAGACATCCTACCCTTCTTGTGCTGTGGAAATTCAAGAAATCAACCTAAGGTCTAGGAGAGTACTCTCGGAAAACCAACCTCCATCTCCACATAGGGAGAGTGAAGAGGAAAGAGAGGAAAGTATGCCTAGAGTGAACCCACCACCCTTTCCTGAAAGATTAACTCATCCAGTCCAGCCTACCTCGGAAGAGAATGAAATTTTGGGTGAATTGAAAAATCTATGTGTCAAAATTCCACTTCTCCAAGCTATTAATGATGTACCTATTTACAACAAACTGATTAAAGAGAATTGTTTCAAACATCCACGGAGGCGAAAAAGAGACACCCCTACCATTAATGTCATTGGAAAACTATCCGACTTAATATCGGGGCAAGATATTTTCCCAAAGTATCTAGATCTTGTAATCCATGTAGTAGATGTGCACATCAATGGAACCATTGTCCCACACATCTTTATTGATATTGGGGTTGCCATTAATGTAATGACTACAGACACCATGCTCAAGCTAAATCTCTAAGGTTCATTAAGAAAGACCACAACAGTCTTGCAGCTTGTAAACCATTCCACATTAGCCCCCAAGGGGATCATTGAGGTCTCCATAGACTCCTGGGAGTACCTTGTAGGCTTCCTAGTTCTCCAACCTAAGGCGAAGCTTAATGGTTATCCTCTCATACTTGGGAGACCTTGGTTAGCCATTATTGATGCCTACATCAGTTGTAGGGTTGGAAACATGACTATCAAAAATGGGCATTTGTCTAAGCAATTGGTCTTGTACCCTCCTGCTCAGCCATATGTATAACATGATTTACCTATATGGCTAGAAGAGGAGGAATAAGATGAATTATACTCAGCCAACTCTATACCCTAGAAACTTTCATGGGAGGAGGGAAACTAGATGAAGATGATTTGATTGAACACATTCCCCAAAATCCAACTCCCAACACCTTGTCCTTAGAGGAAGTAGTAAAGGAAATCAAGAGAAACCATCAAATTGATCTATTCTTAGTTGATTCAAACCCTACTCATGTCAAGAAAATAGAATTTGGGCTTGAAAGAAATTTGAAAATCAACCCATCTATTTTTGAACACCAAGAAGAAGAGTTGTGCAACATGCTAAGGGAACATTTGGATGCCTTTTCTTGGAGTTACAAAGAAAACAAGGGAGTGCACCCCTCAGTGTGTACTCACCATGTTTATATCAAATAAGGTTGTAAACCAATCCGGCAACCCTAAAGGAGAATTAATCCAGCTCTTAAGGATATAGTCAAAGAAGAACTACAAAAGTTGTTCGATGCAAGATTCATTTACCCTATCTTGGATAGTGAGTGGGTTTCTCCTTTGGTGTTGGTTCCAAAGAAAAATGGGAAGTGGAGGAGTTGTGTTGATTATAGGGAGTTAGACAAAGCAACAAAGAAGGACCATTTTCCTCTACCTTTTATTGACCAAGAGTTAGATGGTTTGACAGGGAAAAAGTTTTTCCCTTTCTTAGATGGGTTCAACGGGTACAATCAAATCTAGATTAGCCCAGAGGACCATGATAAAACCACCTTCACTTGTCATTGGGGTACTTTCACTTATAGGGTCCTTCCTTTTGGCATATGCAATTCCCCTGCCACTTTCCAGAGGGTAGTCCTGAGTATCTTTGTCAAGCTAGTCCATGATACAGTGGAAATTTATATGGATGATTTTACACCCTATGGGTGTGATTTCGAGGAGGCTCTCTTCAACTTGTGTAAGGTGCTAAACAAATGCATTGAAATGAACTTCTCCCTTAGTCCACAAAAATGTGAATTATTGATGACTGCATGGACTATTCCAGGTCAATCAATATCCTAGAAAGGACTACAAGTAGACCCAAATAAGATAGCCATCATCCAAAGGGTCCTAGCTCCACAAAAACAAATGGATGTCAGAAGTTTTCTAGGTTTAAATGGATACTATAGGAGATTTATAAAATAATTTAGCAATATAGCTTCTCCTTTATTTGGGTTATTGGCCAAAGACTCTAAATTTTTATGGTCAGAAATCTGTCAAGAGGCCTTGGAAACCCTAAAGGACAAGTTGACTGTTGCACCTATTCTTCGAGGCCCAAATTGGGCTCTTCCTTTCCATATACATGATGATGCCTCTCAAAAATCCATAGGAGAAACCCTAGGCCAGATAGATGACAAGCTACCTTATGCCATTTACTTCATCAGTAAGAATCTATCAGAAGCTGAACTAAACTACATAGTGACTAAAAAGGAGCTCCTAGATGTTGTGCATTCATTAAAAAAATTTAGGCCTTACATTACAGGTTCCCAAAAATTTGTACATACTGACCATAATGTAATTAAATACTTTATGAATAAACCTGATGTAAATTCCCATATTATTAGATCGTTACTTTTATTACAACAATTTGATTTAACTATTATTGATAAGCCTGACAAGGAAAATTTTATTGCAAATTTTTATCTAGATTGACTTTTCCTATAGGGGAGGAAGGAATGGTTGATGATCATTTACCAGATGAACAATTATTCGTCATTTTAGTTCTCTCTCCATGGTTTGCTAACATAAAAAATTACTTGGTGTCTGCATAGTTTCCACCAAATTTGTCCTCCAAGGAAAAGAGAAAGATTGTAAGGAAGAGTGCCCCGTTCACTTGGATTGGGGTCAACCTCTTCAAACTAGGCCCATATAAAATTCTGAGAAGATGTGCCAAGGAGGAGGAAGTCTTTGACATCCTTCTGACCTGTCATGATGGTCCTTGGGGAGGTCACTTTGTAGCCAAAAGAACAACATTCAAGGTACTAGAAGTTGGTTATTACCTGCCCACTCTTCACCAGGATGTGCAGAGGTATACTAGTCAGTGTGATTGGTGCCAAAGGATGGGGAAACCTACCCCAAAGGATTAAATTCCTCTGCAACCTCAAGTGAATTTCGAGTCATTTGACAAGTGGGGCATGGATTTCATTGGACCAAATGATCCTCCATCCAAGCAAAAGCAGTACATCATTGTGTGCACTAACTATTTAACCAAGTGGGATGAAGCCAAGGCCATCAAATCAACAAGATAAGAGAAAGTGGTTGAATTCTTAAGGAGAATGTATTTTATAAGTTTGGGTACCCTAGAGCACTGGTCATTGATCAAGGTAGTCATTTTACATCTCACGCGATTGAAAATTTGTTAAGCCAACACAAGATCAATCATAGAACATCCACTCCTTACCACACACAGGCTAATGGGAAAGTGGAGGTAACCAACCGAGCACTAGAAGGAATTCTGACCAAAGTGATTAGCAACAGCAGAAAGGATTGGGTAGATAGATTAGTTGAGGCCACTTAGGCCTACAGTACCACCTGGAAGACCACCACTGGATTCACTCCTTATGAGATGGTATATGGGAAGAAGGTCCTATTGTCCATTGAATTTGAATACAGCACCTTAATAATGGCAGCACAATTGGATCTAGATCTCACCAAGGCACAACAAGAAATATTGATCTAGCTGAATGGGTTAGATGAATTTTGGATGGAGGCCCTCCTACACACAGAGGTGACTCAATTTCAAAGGAAGATTTGGCATGACAAGAACATAAAGGAAAAACAGTTTCAAGAAGGTGATTGGGATTTTTTGTATGGTTTTAGATACAAGGATTTTAACGTCAAGTTAAGGACTAGATGGCTAGGGCCTTATTTCATAGAAAAATTTCATGATAATGGTTTAGTACAGATAAGAAACATTGATGCAGAGGTTATCCCTTTACATGTCAATGGGTATAGATTGAAGGTCTACAATAAGCCCTTGTCAAAGCAATAATTCATAAATGGCATCAACAAGATAGTCAAGTCCCTGAAAAAAAAAGACTCAGGTGAAAACCTCCATGAGGCAACTGAGTCCCACTATTGGTTTGAAAACCTCTTGGGGCAGCCCAATGGTGTTGAAAGAATAAAAAAAAGGAAAAGAAATGTCTCTGGGTGAAAACCTCTTTTGAGGCACCCAGCGTAGGCTGCTAGGATGAAAACCTCCTTGGAGGTAGAATAGTTGTTTTCAAAGAAGAGAAAAGAAAAAAGAAAAGAAAGAGAAAGAATTTTTTTGGAAATGTTGTTTCTAGGTCAGCAAGAGGAGGATCATTGCAGCCTGAGAGCAACATAAGGACCTACAAAATCCATATTTTAATCACTCCATCTCATATCCTTCATTATTTCATCCATCCTTCCATTTATGAACTCCTCCAGATCAGTTTACACAGGGTTTGTTTTTTCTACAGAATTCCTTATAATCCTACAGGATTCCTTGAAAACCTACGGGAGTTTCCTATAGGAATTACAGTGTTTTTAAAACCCCAAGAAAAGCGATCTAGAACAAGGGGATGACAAGCCTGTTTCTAAAAAAAACCATTCACTCCACCACATCATCACCATGGATTTTCCACAAATAAGTCTATATATATATATTATATATATACAATATTATAATATTATATATATATATATATATATATATATATATATATATATATATATTATATATATATTATATTTTCACAGGGGCTTCACTCAATGAACCTCTATCCTATCATGTGCATCTGTGGCATATTAAACAATACCCTTAATTTGACTACATATTGGAAAAATACCCCTAAAAATCACATTATTTAACCCCCTACCAATACAAACCCAATACATCTTCCCAATTTAAAAACCCCCTAGTTCCACTAGGTATTGTAGGTATCCATTTTTTCATTAAATTTTAACTCCATTTTTTATACTTGCCAATATGAAAACCTTTTACCCCTTATATATCCCCCAATATGAACCCACATGGTATGGTATTTCTCCCCGGTGAAGCCCCAGTGATATATATCTATATCTATATATCTATCTATATATATATGTATATATATAGATATATACATATATATATATCTATATACAATTTTTCAAAAAAAAAAAATAGAAGAAGGTGAACAAAGGATAGAGGGACAAAACTTGAAGGCTATACTTCTCACCTACCATTCACTAGAACCCTTCCCTACTCATGTCGACAATCCTCATTCTCCAGAAGTGAAAAAGTATGAAAGTTTAGGGGAGAGGCAACTACAGGACATCATGTAGCTTTCGTGTAGGAAATCCTGTAGCAGTCTATCCCACAAAGGGAACTTCACAGGGTTGCAACCATCTTCAGAAAAAATATTCCAAGGTTAAGGAAGCTTCTCCACAGCTCAACAACAACAATAGGATCACCGACATCACTCTCCAGAACATGCACATCAAAGGAAGCAAGCATCAAAAGAGGCCAATACAAAAAAAGGAAATGTAGCAAATACACAACACAGTGACATCATTCTCCAACATGCATCATCATCAAAGCATCTTACCCACAAGTATGTCATCTTACTCATGCTTTCTCATTAGCACAATATAATAGAAAATGTAGGATTATGTAAGAGTTGGTTTTATAAGAAAAGGTGGCTATTTAAGTTGGCCACCTTCGGCTAGTTGATGAGGAGAAAACAGTGTGACCACTCCACACCTGACAGTAGTGAAATCAAAAGAAAAAGGAGATAAGGTCCAAAAAAGGTTAAGTTACAGAGGAACAAAATGGGAGATGATTATGAGGTAAGGTGGAATGATGGACTAATAGTGGGACCAACGGTGCAAAAGGAGGTGCTCGTACTTAGACAACCAACAAACCATCCCACACGATCGTCGATATAAGAAAGAAAACATTGATTCCCACACTAAAAGAGCATTATAAATCTCAAGAATTCATCTAAAAGAGGTTTCCCCAGCCTTCTTGAAGCAACACCTATAGGAGAGAGATATCATTTTGTAGTGCAGGAGACCTACAGGATCCTACAAGAAAACCTACATGATCCTATAGGATATAAAGAAGTCAATCTACAATATTATTAGTGGGCACTAAGGGAGGATAAATCAAAGGTTGTCCTCAACAGAACATAACCAGTGAGGTAGGAGTTACACCTTCCATGTTTTCCAGTTAAAACAAAGAAAAATCCCCCATTTCATTAATGAAGTTGTAGTCTAGGAGAATAATATTTTAGAGTTAACATTTAAATCTCTCTCACCCACCAGAATTATTGAGTTATATCCATAAAAGCCTCCACAATTACCAGGGAAATCTGACAGGGGGTTTTAACAAGAGAGAACCCACAAACACAATGGGAATTCACTAGCATCCTCCTGTAGTAAAAATTTTCACAGGCACCAGTGGAGGGGGTTCTTTGAGAGGATGTGAGGATACAGTGATGAGGTGGCTAGGGAATTTTCTCTCTCACTCATACCCCTCACTAGGACCCATGCCAGTGCTGTGGTTAAAGGCCTATCAATAGTAATCACCCTTGAAGTTATAAGAAAAAGCACCACCCTCCCTTTAGGGTTACCTTGCAGAAAAGAAGATAATTGTAACAACACCCTTGCAAAGAAGAAATTCTTTTTGGAAGGGGAGGAGTCAATGGAAGACAAAAATGGGGTTAGAAAAGAAAGCATTCCATACCCTTGGAATGAAGTTAGTTACCACCTCATTAAATACATATCATGTGAAGGGAGATACAGCATGGTGGATGGATACCACTTCAAACTCCTCCAAGAACTGAGATTTGGGGTAGACACACCTCCTCAAAATAGATTAAGTATACCCTACTTTCTTCTTCAACCAATTATAGATATGAGCATCAAAGTGCAGGAGGCAAAACATCAACAGCTAGCCCATCATGGGTTGATCAAACCTATCCTAGAAGATGCTCTACAAAACCTAAGACTCCGTATTACATGGAAAACTTTTAGAGACATGCAGGAAGAGGGAGAAATTAAAACTCTTGAATATGAGAAAAGCCCCACTGCTGTTGAGAGGGATGAAGAAATAGGAGGAGGAAATGAAGAGGAAACAAGAGGAGGAAAAAGAGGAAGAAAAGGAGGATGAAAATGAATAAGAGACAAAAGAATAAACAAACGAAGAGATAGATGAGTAGAGTGAGGAACTAGAGGAAGAATAGAAAGAGAAAGATAAGGATGAGAAGGCGAAAGGAAAAGAGGAAATAAAAAAGAAGGAAGAATAGAGATCTACAGTTCAAGGCAGAGAAGGGGAAGAATCACCAAGGGTATCTCTAGAACCCACAGAGAAAGAGGAACAACTGCTCTTACTGCCCTAAGTACACCTGTCAAGTCAAAAGGAAAGAGACAAGGACAAACACCATTGTACTTTAGGAGAAGAAATAGCACAAGGATTAGGCAAGGAAGACCTCAAACACAAACCAAAACTCCTATTGTCATTGAAGACTCACCAAGACAGTAAGAAAAGATAGCTCCTCTAGAGAAAAATGAAGGAGAAGGATCATCAAGACAAGCCTCTGCCAAATCTCCCATCACTTTTATTAGGAGTCCTGTCACAAGGTCTACCTCATCAAAGGGAAAAGGTCTCCTACAAGAGACACAGAAATACCTATAGGATGCAGAGGCCATCCTATAGGAAACTTTGTTAAACCTACAGGAAACTCAGAAAATGGACCAAGAAGGTATCACTCAACATGAAATGAAGAGGGAAGATCCAAAACTGAGAGAACCTATTTGTTGGGCATGGGATCCCTTGCAACAAGTTTTGGGGCTTAAAGCCCAAGTTTTGTTCAAAGGTGGTGTAGAACTCCGCGAAGTGCTAGCGCGGAGTGCAAAGTGTACAATCGAGTCATAGGGTTGTCCGCCCTAAAATATTGTAATTTAATGTAAAGTTGTGCTAGCCTACCCATGGTTCACATACCATGGGATTGTATAAATAGAGTGAGGCTCTAAGTTTAAAGATAGCTAAGCTTAGTAGAGAAGAGATATAATAGCGAAGGCATGGTTAGAGCATAGAGTGGAATCTGAAGTGTACTGGTTCATCATGGTAGGAAGAGGGTCTACAACTGAGTGCGTAGAGGCCTAGTAGAGTCCGAAACTATGTACACAGACCCTTGAAGTTGAGTGCATAGGGCAGAGTCAGGTCTATACTTGGGATTCAAAGATAATAAAGAGAAGTTTATTCTGTGCATCTATTTTGGAATATTTATGTTGATTTTATTCATTACTTTTACTATGTTTATTTACTGTGTGCACTTGATGAATTCTCGTAGGAATGCTTATATGTGAATTTAATCTAAGTAATAAGCTAATAGAGGCTAATTAAGGAAGACTTGGGTAAATAACACGGGTCGTGTTGTGGCTAGACCTATGCAAAGACAGTATCATAGGGCGCAAGGTGCCCGTAAGTGCGAAGGTTGGACTGCATACCAATCACCTCATTTCAGACATCCCCAGGGTGTGGAAACCTCATCTATCACTCTCCCATACTATTTCGGGTGAGACCTCAATCCATGCCCCACAAATTGTTGCCGAAAGGGCCAGTAGTCCTAGGATTTTCTTGGTTACATCACTTCTGAACCTAGGTCAGGCCCCACTAAGCCAACAAATGGTTCTATTTCTAGGACTGGGATCTGCATAACGGATGTCCGATGTCATGCCATTGGAATCCTAAAAAGAAAGAAATTGAAGAGTGGTTTGGCAAGAAGATTCACGAGTTCACAACACAGGAAAATAGAACTCTGCAAGTATCTGAGAAAACGTGGTTGGAGTGCTACGTGTATATGAAAATCCATGATATTTTCTTTGCATATTTTCTATCAAAGCTGTATGAGTGGATCGCAAAGTTAGCAGACAACCAAGGAAGGTGTAGGCTTGACAAACCAATAGTGTGGACTCCAGAACTAGTGCACAGACTAGAAGCCTTGTAAGATAAGATATCGTGAGATGTGGACCACTGGCTTGACCGAATAATAGGAGGATTTATCACTGAGTTTGCGGTGGACATGACCGTCAGTTACAGTGAGGGAAAGCGACGTTTTCTCAAGGGACCGCGAGGTAATTATATTAAATCTTTGAATACCTGGATTAAGATGTTGTTGTGTGAAAAGCAGGTTATGCGAATAAATTAACGTTTAGGACTACGCAGAGTGGAAAGAGCTACAAAAGCAGAAGTAACGAAGAATTAGAAAATAGTCCCTTAATTTCATCCTCGCGGGAGAGATAGGATGAGCTCGCGAAGGTTTCTCTGAGAAGCACAACTAGTTTGATAAGGTGGCTAATTCCACGGTTACCGCCTCCACCCACACCACCACTCGCTTCACCTCCCTCACCTCCATCTCCACCCACTCCACCTCCACCACCTCCATGGTTCAATATGGCGAGTGCAATCAAATTACTAGTATTCAGAAGAGTAGGGAATGAGGATCTAGACCATTTTGGTTCATGCTAAAAGCAGTTTGGGAAGCACAAGGTGTCACAAACAACAACATTAAGAAGGCTACATTGGTGAGTGCACTGCAGGATCGCGCATTAATGTGGTACATCAAGCACTCTAATGACCACCCAAACACAGGGATAACATAGAACCAGAATGCGTTGAACAGAGAATTTGGCAGGCCAAAATTAGAGATGTAGTCAATCATCGAGTTTAAAGAGATTATGATGCTTCCAGGCAAGACCCCCTGGGATCTGGACCAAAGGCTGAAGAGTACAATCTGCGAGGCCAATATGATGCTAACGAATGCACAACATTGCACATGGTATGGTGCATAAAATGTAAAGGCTAGGGCCATGAAAAGGATCAATGTCCAGTGTTCGCAAACTGCTTGGCAGGAGGAGGGCCAATTCCGTTGAGACGGGAGGCGCAGGCAAGGCCAAGTGTGGCACCTGCTTTATGGTGTGCGATCTGTCAGATAGGAGGGAAACACACAACGAAAAATTTTCATTTGCTCCAGAAATATACATAGACACCCCAGCAATTGTTTTGTAATTTTTGTAGGTCGATAGGCCACGATAAGCGCACTTGCTATAGTTATGAGCTAATGATGGTTCGGACCCCAGCCTATAGGATGTAAACCAAAACACGAGCCCTCAACCTAGATGCAGGGATGGCGCACGCTGGATTTCAGGGGCGAGGTCGAGGACGCGGTGGAATGGGACCAGGAAGGGGTTGCAGACAGTTAATTTGTTACAATTGCGGAGGATCAGGGCACTATGCCCGCGATTGTACCAACCTGATAAGGGTATCCTATTCATATTGTGCTTAGTTTGATCATGAAACAATATACTCTCCTATGTTGATCACAAAGATGCATGAAAAAGGGGTATTCTAGCCTCCCCTGACTGAGAATATACAAATGATAAGGTCTGAGCCACGCGAAGAGGACCCGAATGTAAACATGATGCTTAGAAGCAATACGGTCATGGGAGATGATATGGGAAACATCTAGAGGAAAGTACATGGGTTCACAAGGCTCTTGTGATGGAACTTGAGTTTGACTTAGAAAACACAAAGGAGACATTCATTGAAGCTAAGAAGAGCTTCACAAAGGCCTCCACTGCAGGTAGTGAGGATCAACCAAAGCCAGGAATGGATCCTTCAATGCTCATTACCTTTCTGGAGACATGCATGAAACTGGTATGTGACAACAAGGTAGTTAAAGGACTACAAGAGCTGATCACCAAGTGTGTGGGGTCAGGAGAACTGTGTATAGTTAGGAAATTGGAAAAGCATGCATTTCCCATTGGAAGGGAAATGAGGTTGACTGCATAGATTGGGGAATATGAAATGGATTAGGTGATCCTAGATCTGGGTTTGGACACAAATTTATTAACAAACCAAACATGGGAATGCATGGGTAGGCCCATGTTACAATGGTCCCCTATTCAATTACGAATGGTGAACCAATAGAATATTTTTCCCATGGGGAGGATGTAAGGGGTAACAGTTGATATTGAAGGCACGAGCACGTAGGTGGATTTCGAAGTAATAGAGATTGTTGATGAAAACAATCCCTATCCCGCGTTGTTAGGACTAAACTGGGCCATTGATATGAATGGAGTCATCAATTTGAAGAAGTGAAAAATGATCTACGAGAAAAAGTCACTACACGTAGTAGTCCCACTAGACCCGACCGAAGGAGTGCACTACACTGAACCAATGCGCAATGATGAAAGTAATGATGATCTTGATTGTGTTTACAAGATAACTGCACAAGACTAGGATTGGGTGAATCTGAGTGTAGATGGGAGGATATTGTGGGAGTGTGAAAGCTCCTGCACTTTGGATTCAAATGAATAAGTAGAGCACTGGCAGAATCGGTTGTACGAAGTGACAATGCTGAATTGCAACATGATGGTTATATCACTGTGTTGCGTGACAATAGAGGCAAGAGAGCTACCGACATATGATGGATTGACAATGGTGGATGAATTCCTGAGAAAATTTTAAAGCGCGGTACCTGAACAACAGTGGTTTGATGCGTTGAAGTGCGTAACACCCGCACGATGGTGGGATACACATCAAGGAAATTTTGAGGACTGGAGCGGATGTAGAAGGATGATGTGCCTATGATTTGGAAGCCCCTTGATTCAAACAAAAGTCGGTCAGCGAGGATAGAACAAATTGTGCACCCACCTATCTCGATGGGTATAGACATGTGTTGTGCAGTCCACATAAGCACACCCCAAATTCAAGATCGAAAATTGGAACAAGACACGGTAGTGGAAGAGGTGACACACACTACAAATGTTCCATGTAGAAGCATTCAAGAAGGTATGCAGAATCTTGAATAGGGTTCACCAGTCGAGACAAACTGATTGGGTCTTGCACGTCCTAGTGGTTCTATGGGCTTATAAGGCCATGTGAAAAAACCTGAGTGCAAAGATGATTCCGAAGCTGAGGAGCAGAGTCGAGACCATAGTTTTAGAGGAAAGGAATCCTCATGCAATAGCTTCCACAGTTGGGACAGTACACGAGGACCAGGACAGAGGAATTATGCGGCTACATGAGGATGAACATGTGCAGATTCATGAAGCTATTCAGCGAGGGAGCCTTAAACCTCACAAACTCGAAGAAGATCAAGTATGAATGAGGAATAAAAGCATGTTAATGGACGCAGAGATCAAAAAATTGGAAAACAAAATTGCACAAGGATGTTGCGTTGATAAACTAAGAATGACAGGACAAGATATGGGAAACCATACTATTGCATTAGAATATTTTCGTTGAGCATTTGTGACTTTGCTACCATGGCTACAACTGCACCTTACTAGACAAAGTAACCAAGGGAGTGCACTGTATAAGGAAGAACGTGCGGCACTGACTATCACAAGGGTAATTGAGGAGTGCCTACAAACTAGGATGGAAGGTGAATTGAAGATTAGGTGGTGCAACCACTTGACTATTTGTAGGGAGCACAGTCTCAGTGCTCCAAGTAGTTGAAAGAAAGCATGGGACTATAAAAGAGTCTATGAGGGAGCTGCACGATAAGGAGGTTGCGTGCAGGATCGACATGTAACAAGGGTTGCGCCCACATAGAGGGGGTTGCGTTGACGCGCGGGTAGGCTGGGAAGTGGTTGTTGGTGTCATTATTCATGACAAGATATCATATTTAAGACAAAGAGGAGTGGGCATCGGGCACTTAAGACACGAATTAAAAGCTAGATTTGGGATGATCTGCTGCCAAAAAGGCATTAATGACTTAGAAGTGGGGGGAATGGTCAAATTCAAATTCAAAAGATTTTATAAAACCCCCAGGGCTAGCTATGAGACAACACTTGGTTGTTTGATATTTTAGCAGTTACAGAGCATTGAGCACTGAGCACTCTTATCATCTTTGAGTATGCGACCGAACAGATCCCGTGAAAACACAATGACTACTACCAAACCAGGAGTGTGATTCACTGAAGATACTATTGAGGCCGCAGAGCCCCATATGGTCCATGAGGAGACTCATGGAGGCTGGAGATGTGGTGCTTGTGCCAAAAGTTCCAAAATCACTATGGACATCGTGACCGAAGAAAGATAGGAAGACGATGGGACCAGTTCACATATCTCCAAGAAATGCATAGTTCAGCAAATTGTCAATGAAAGAAAAATGTGAAGTTATCACTATCAAATCTGATGAATAGGAGGAAGACTTACAGGTGCTAATTTTCCAAATATAGGTGCAAGAAGATGAGGAGGAGGATGTCCCACCAATGTCTTCTACAAAAAAGTTACCCACGTATGTCCCTCTATGGAAGGGGAAAGTTAAGGTTGCCAAAGACCTGGAGGCCACAAAGAATGTGCTCTAGACCCCGCTCCTCCCTGATGGCATTACCTTTGAATTTTCGCCCCTTGGATGGGTGCCAACCATGAAATTTGAATGTTGGGACCTCGTAGACTATGAGAAGTTCCCACACCTGACAACGAAAATCTTGATGACACAGAAGTTGGAAGGGCTAGTGATCACGTTGGAACCACGAAAATGTTTGCACAGTGTGGAGAAGGCCGAGTTACTTCATCTATGATGGATACCCTAATTTCATCATGCGCCCATCACCATTTTCATCATCAGGCAACTGTTGTGCCTCGTGCATGATGGGTATCTATGGTTGGAGGAGTCGATTCCCATCACGATAGAACTGATTCACAAAATTTCTCGACTTCCCTGTAAGGGAAGGGACCTCATGGAAATAGCTGGTAGAAGCAGCGATTTCGCTCTTGCGGAAGCCATGAAAACCAAGTACAAGCTGAAGAAGAAGAAGCACAGCTATACAATTGTGAGTATTAAGGACAAAGGCATGCACATAGCTACCTAGCTCCTAGCCGACAAATTAATGTGGAAGTTCCATGCCGATGAAGTACCAGCACCTATGGTTGTGTTGGCCGAGCAGTGCGCGGAGGGGGTCCAGTTCAATTGGGCTTAGTTCCTCTATAAGGAATTTTTGATAAGCTGCATAGAGGCCCAAGAGTAGGATAATACCTTCCACTATGCATGGTTACTATTATCCATTGTGCTGGTAGCAGACAAACTATCGGTAAATAGCCAATTCCCACTGATCAATGAGGACTTTCTGAGGCCATGAAGTATGCTTCCTTCTGGGCCACGAAGG
Source organism: Pinus taeda (assembly GCA_000404065.3). NCBI lineage: Eukaryota > Viridiplantae > Streptophyta > Pinopsida > Pinales > Pinaceae > Pinus > Pinus taeda. The sequence continues at coordinate 159,782 of APFE030332608.1, forward strand.
ATGCAAAGCGGATTCACACAGTCAAGGTGTTTTGGGTGCTAATGTAGGCAAGCATCCAGATATGGATAAATAGAAGGCCATGATTGTCTCCCACATTGTATGCCACTTTGAAGAGCTTTGTAGATTTTAAAGTGGACATGCACAACATTCATGTCCAGGCGCGGAAGGATCCAATGAAGGAATGGAAAAAGCTTCCATTTATTGCTACATATGACACCATCTTCACAGCATTGGAAACATGGCCTCTGAAGTGGCAAGCCCCGGACTTGGCAGGAATGGAGAAGGCTAGGACACCAAGCTGTGCATCGTGCAACTGGTTGAAAAGAGGCACCAGGGATAAGAAGTAGTCGCATAACAGAAGATGGTCGATGCAACAGCAGTGGTGTAGATGACAAAAACCACAACAGTGCTAATAAAATAGGCAGAGGGGACCCAGGAAATGTCCACAGGGTAGGAGGCTGAGGACATCGACCTAGACGGAGAGCGAGCGGATTTAGAGACCACCTTGCAGCAGTTGAAATGTAAGGAATAGTGAAGAAATATTAATGGGATGATGAAATGTAAGGAATAGTGAAGAAAAAGGTGGATGAAAATATGATATTTTTGAGTCCCAACAATTGTGTTGGGTCCCTGTTGGGTATGGGATCCCACGCAGTAGGTTTTGGGGCTTAAAGCCCAAGTTTTGGTCAAAGGTGGTGTAGAACTCCGCGAAGTGTGGGTGTGGAGAATGAAGTGTACAATCGAGTCATAGGGTTGTCTGCCCTAAAATATTGTAATTTAATGTAAAGTTTTGTTAGCCTACCCATGGTCCACAGACCATGGGATTATATAAATAGAGCAAGGCTTTGAGTGTAATGATAGCTATGCTTAGTATGGAAGAGATAAAATAGCGAAGGCATGGTTAGAGCATAGAGTGGAATCTGAAGTGTATTGGGTCGTAGTGGTAGGAAGAGGCTCTGCAGCTGAGTGTGCAGAGGCCTAGTAGAGTCTACAACTGAGTGCACGGACCCCTGCAGCTGAGTGCGTAGGGTGGAGTCGGGTCTGTACTTGGGATTCAAAGATAATAAATAGAAGTTTATTCTATGCGTCTATTTTGGAATCTTTATGTTGATGTTATTCATTACTTTTACTTTGTTTATTTATTGTGAGCACTTGATGAATACTTGTATGAATGCTTATATGTGAATTTAATCTAAGTAATTAGCTAACGGAGGCTAATTAAGGAAGATTTGGGTAAATAACATGGGTCGCACTACGGCTAGACCTACTCAAAGATAGTATCAGAGGGCACGGGGTGCCCATAAGTGCATGTAGTACCATAAGTGTGAAGGTTGGACAATGTACCAATCACCTCATTTCAGACATCCCTAGGGTGTGGAAACCTGGTTCTAGCACCCTCCCATACTACTTCGGGTGAGACCTCAGTCCACGCTCTGCGAACTATTGCCGAAAGGGCCAGTAGTATTAAGATTTGCTTGGCTAAATCACTTCCGAACTTGGGTCAAGCCCCACTAAGACAACACTATTCCACAACCCATCCTCGACTCTTACTATAAGTTCATTGAAGGGGTAGGTTCATCCCATAGAAGTTTTCAATCCCCTTATTCTTTGAACTTGAAAAAGAAAGGGCAAGAACACACAGGTGGATGCAAATTTCCAATCAAAGGGAGCGGACGATATAGGCCACATGGAGGAGAAATTGAAGGAGATGGGTAGAGAACTGAGTAGCATAACGAACATAGAGGAAATGATGAAAGCTCAGTTAGAAGCAGAGAATGCATGGCTAAGGGGATAGCTACAAGAAAGGGAAAGCCATTTGGAAACTATGGCCAGTTTATCCTTAGAGGCAATCTAGTGCAGGATGGCAGCAAAGTCTTATGTCTTGTATCTCAAGGAACAACAACTACAATTCCAAATTAAGACTTTAGCACAAAGAGGAACTATTCCCTTCCAAGACTATAAAAAATTCATTGATCTCTTTGATAAAAGCACCTTGGAAGATAGAGAAAAAAATGTTTGAGTTTTACCTACACAACTTAGCCTTAACACATTTGAATGTGTGGGACCCAAATTCAAAACCAGGGCACTTGCAATTGATGGCCCTAGCATCATGGATGAATCATGAGGAGGCAAGAGATATAGAGATGAAAAAGGTAATGGAAAGAGAAGAGACATAACCCCTTATGATCAGAGCCAAGCAATCTAATCCAATGGTTATCATCAACGCCCACAACTTGATTGCAAATGATCCTAAGCTTGCAACTACGTACCTTACAGCACAAGAAAAAGAAGTTACACACTTTGAAGACATGTTCAGATTTCTAGGAGATGACAACATGCAAGCTTGCCAAAGGAGATGGAACACCTTTCCTTACAACTTGAAAATCAAAGTACCATTCTCCTCAAATAATTAGAGAGGCACTAAACAAAACACCCATGTACAAGCAAGCTCTACAAAGAATCAAAGTCAATTGGTCTGGCTTCAAACTTAGTCCACCACTTCTTTTAGGAATGTTGGAAGGAAAGAAGAAGAAGAAAGAAAGCAGTGGGAAGATATAGAGAGGAAGGCAAGGATTTAATCACGGGAAGAAGAAACTACAACAGAAGCATGGGATATTAGGAAGACCACCAGAGCAATGAAGGACAAGTATATAAATTAAGTTGCTTAGAGGATGACTAACACTTTCAGTAGGGGTGATGATGAGCCTAATCATTGGGTAGCTATATGGACCTTAATACACCTCCAAGCTTACTAAAATCAACTCTTCTCATAATTCCTTACATGTTTTAATTATATTTTTCTTAATGAGATGAGTAAAAGTAAGATGTTATGTATAGTGGTCTAATGTGCATTGATTGAGGATTTTGTGAGAAAATAATGGAAATTTTGGCTAATTAAGGGAAGAAACTCGAATGAGACAAGGAGGAGAGATTAGAGGAGATAGATCCTCCTCATTAAATCCTCACTCATTCAAATATTCCTCAATCAACTCACACTAGCTCAAAGTTGCAAGCAGTTGAGTCATGGAGATCATGGGAAACCGAGCCAATGAGAGTTAAGAACTAGTTCATCTTGAGCTTGGAAGCCAAGCCTCACTAGATTTAAGGAAGTTCTTGGAGACTCCATTTATATAAATACAGAGGCCTAAAGCCTCATTAAGAATCATATTTTTTATGTAAGAGCACTGAGCATTTTCGAGTTAAAGTTTTGTGGAAAAACATTATTATGTAACTTTTCTGATATGATAATGAGAATGATAATTTCCTTGATCCAACACTGAGTTGACTCAGAGGGTTGAAGCTCTTGGGTTAGTTCCCAACCTGTTGAGCCTCAAAATTACTCTTTCCCTAGCAACTCTTCTCATTCCTTTTCCTTTTTTTTTTCCATAAGAAAGATGCATTCTCATCACTAATAACTAGTATATACTGTCTTGAGGAGGACATTTAATGATTTACATGTTATGCTTTTTATGTTTTGTTGTTTGAATAAATTTTTGTATATTAGCTATGGAACACAGCCTATTCCGTAGCTAACCAGATGATGCACAACTACCTCCATGCTCTAACAGGTTCTAGGTGTCAGAAGGAGAAGCTAGCCACATGGGCAACTTTGAAATCATCATGACATGGACCCTGTCCTATTCATTCATCCCAGGTTGACAAAGAAGATGCATAAGACTATGGTCAATGGATAAGTCAAACACAAAGAGACCGAGGGTAACGGGACTCTGTTTCGTGGTTAATTAATGTGTTTCACAGTGATGGGAAGTGTTATCTAGAGCAACTACCTGTACCTACGAACTCCAACAGCCACCTGTACAAACGAATCCAACAACCACCATGTCTTGGATTTATTTCTCCAGCAGCCGAGGAAGAAATTCTACATATCTGTATTCTACGTGTTTGGCTGTAGCATGCTTTTCTCCACAAAAAATTATATGATTTTTCTTATAAATACCTGTGTAAGGGACCGAAGAAGTTAGTAATAGTTTTAATGTGAAATAAAAGTTCTAGACTCCATAAATTTTGGGCGTTTTGTGTCGCTGCTTTAATATGAGAAGGCTGCATGTTTTTATGAACATCTGAAGGAGTTTTATTGGAGTTGATTGAGCAAGCTTAGCCTAATCAGTTGCAAAGGGCCCCTGCACTGAAGAAGGTTTCATTTTATTTATTTTTCTTCTTCTTTTTAACTATAAATTCATCATTTTCTTTCTAAAATAGCGTTTATAATCATTTTCTTACTAACAATATTTATAATTTAGAGCAGTTTCCATTAGCTTGATTTCTTTTTAGTTCTTATCAGTAGTTTAGAAGATAGAACTCAATAATGTAATCTTGTTTCTTCAATTAAAAACTAACCTTGTTTTAGGATGAGAGTAGGATTAAAGAATGATAAGGATACATTGTTGGATAGTTTACTTCATTAACTGTTTTGCTAGTTTAAATTCTCAATTAAACTGATCAGTTGCATTTACTGTCTTTGCCATTTCATTTTTAGTTTAAAATACTAACTGATAGTGTTAATGAATGTTTATGGAAAATCCTTAAAGTTGATAATTCATTCTTAACTAAGTGGTTGAACATTTCATCTATGCAATGAGTTATTTCTACATCTTTGTATTTTCTTTCTCTTAGATTAATGAAGTACAGAATTACTTAAATGTCATCTCAAGGAGACTTTCTCCCAAAATTGAGAGCCAGATAACCAAGTATTTCATTTAGTTTTATTTCTATAATTAGTTAGACATCAATTGAAAATTTCACTTTCAGTTTTAATTCATGATTTGGAAATAATGGTAAATTAAGAATAGAAGCTTTGTTTTCATTTCTTTCTTAGCTTTTCTTCCAAATCTTTCTTAGCTCCATTTTCATTTCTTTCTTAAACTCTGTTTTCATTTTTATATTTTGATAAGTCATTATGAAAGTTAGATTTAAGTTTTGATCATTACATTGTAAATCGTTAGGAATTAAAAGACCAAAAATCTCTCAAAACAACATAAAACACAAAAACAATGAAGTAAGAAGGGTTAGCTAGCACAAACAGTGCACTACACTTCATCAGTTTATGATACTCGGATTGATCATTTATGTAGAACAATTTAGGACACTAAATTGACCAAACATTTTGGCGTCGTTGCCAGGGAAGTGTAACTAGGTAGCCTTATCTCTTACATTTAAAAATAAAAATAAAAAATAAAAAGTTGATATGCATAGAGAAAGAGACTCTAGAGGTAGATTTATAGCTAGGGGCAATAGTTCAATTCCTACAACACCACCTACTTTGCCAAGAATAAGGAATTATACACCTCCATCCCAAACTCATACTCCCAGCCATAGAATACCTTAAATTCTAGAGGCAGAAATACAATCAAAAGAATCTCCTACTACCAAACCAACCCTAGAGGAGAAAATTTTTGAATCTCCAATAACAGGAATAACCTTTTTCACCTCCACAGGAGAGCCCATTTTAGTTGAATAATTAAGAATACCTAGTGAGGAAGAAGAAGTATAACCTCTCTCCCATATCCCATTAATAGAAGAAGCAAAGGAGGAGAAAGTAACCTTGCAAGTTGAATCTTATACTGACTCTGAGGAAACTATAATGGCATAGGAAGGAGAAGATGGGGAATTCAGTATGTTTGGAGGGGATAGAGGAAGAGGTAGAGGAAACAATGGAGGAGGTAGAGGAAATAATGGAGGAGGCAGAGGAAATAAGGAAATAGGTAATTCTTTTGGATTCCCTATAGTGGATGAGGAAACAAATGCCACCATGAAAAATATATCACCTTTTGTCTCCCAAACTTCCATGGGTTAAAAAGTGAGGATCCTGAAACATTCTTATTTGAGTTTGAAGTCTTGTGCAAAACCTATGATTATCTAGAAGACTCTCAAAAACTCAAATTGTTTCCTTCAACACTAAAAGGACCTGCTTTGAAGTGGTTCATGGGGTTAGTCACTCAGTCCATTAGAACATGGAATGACATGAAAAAAACGTTTATGGATAGGTACTTGGATTATTGCATGCCTACCAATCATAAATATGAAGTTTTCAAAATGATGCAAAGAAAGGATGAAAACTTAGAGGATTTGATTGAGAGATTCAACTATAATTTGAAAAGAGTAAAAATGGATAATTTAGATGAAGATACCTTGAAAGCTCTTTTATTAAAATCCATTAGAGATGAGTGGATACATATCTTTAACATAATGGGGAAGGGAGATATCTCTCAACTCCCATTAAATGATATAGGGGAATTATGTGTTCATCTCTCAAGACGGAAATCCAAAACTGTGAAAGGTCCAAGAGATCCTTCTCTTATTAGAGTAAACAAATTTGCAACTGGATATGTAAGTAGGGAAAAAATTGGTAATATTATTGATGAATTTAGAACTAACATTCTAGGGGGTCTTAGTGAGCAAATAGACACCCTTAAATTACAAAATAGGCAAAGAACTGAGGCTGATGCTTTAGCCATTTTTTGTACAAAAAGCAGAAAAAATAAAATAAAAAAATAAAAATAAAAATAAAAATTTGCTCTAAGAGAATGTCATTTAGATGCAAAAGTTGTAGAAACTTGTATGATTTGCTCAGAAAGCCATGATACCAAGGGTTGTCCTTCAATTCCAGGTCTTAAGGATGTCTTTCAAGAGGAAACAATCCCAAATTATGCAGAACCTCTTTGTTTTGTTGCTAGAAGACCTTGGCAGGGGACACAAAATCAGGGATTTAACAATCAAATGTATCTTAAGCCCCCACCAAATTGGAATTCTTGCCAGCAACCTTGTCCTCAACCTCAATCTCAATCTCAACCTTGGCCTCAACCTCAACCTCAATCTCAATCTCAACTATGGGCACAAGGAGTACAAAATCCTTATGGGATATGTTCTCAATATTATCAATATCCTCCATCATATCAGAATTATCCTGCCCCACATATTCAGCAACAAAATCAGCAGCCACAACTTCAAAATCAGAACCCTCAACTTTCATTACAATTTCCACAACAAAACCAAAATCCTCAACTCTTACTGCCATTTCAACAGAAACCAAATCAGCTACCTGCCCAACCATTACCAAATCCCAACAATAAAAACCCCCAGATTGCTTACATGGTAGAAGGACAACAATTTCCAACTTACATGATTACTCCTCTAGATCTTAATGATGTTCAACTAAGATTTGGTAGGATTTAGAAAAGGAAAGACCTTCTGTAGTTATTCAGGAACAAGATAGTTCTGAGGAAGATTCTCTAAAGATTAATAAAAGTTTTGAAGGAACATCTCTCCAAAACCAAAATATTGAAAAAGAAAAACAAAAAGAATTAGTGAACACAACTCCTGTTAATGAGCAACCAACATCTACTTTTACACCTCCTTTTCTTGAAAGATTACAAATTGATAGAGGAATAGAAAAGCAGATTATGTTGCCCAATTATGATTTTCTAGATGAATTGAAGAATGTATGTATCAAAATCCCTTTGCTACAAGCCATTAAAGAAATTCCAATTCTAGCCAAAACAATAAAGGAGTTGAGCATAAAAAAACCAGGAAGAAAAACAAAGGAAACAAAAAGAATTCACCTGGTAGGAAAAATAACACACATAATGATGGGAAAAATTTCCATACAAAAATATGTGGATCCAGGAAGTCCAATTGTGAAAACACATATCAATGGAATTAAAATTCCAAATACATTGATTGACTTAGGGGCAGCAATAAACATCATGAGCAAACAAACTATGGAATAGCTCAAGCTTCCTAATCTTCTCTACACACATACCTTACTGTAACTAGTAGATAGATCAGTAATCAAACCAGATGGAATGTTAAAATATATTTCAGTATCCTTAGATTCTTGGAAATACCCTATTGATTTCATGATCTTAACTCCCAAGAACAATCTAGGAGGACATCCACTCATATTAGGAAGACCTTGGCTGGCCACAACTGATGCTTTTATTAGCTATAGATCTAGTGATATGTATATTTCTGATGGTAGTTCAACAAAAAAATTTACTTTATATCCTCCAACAAAAGAAATCATAGAAAGACATGACAAAGAATGGATTGATGATGAAGATGATATTCAACCTCTCTTTATTATTTCATATATTAGTGAAGATAGTCAAATTTTAAATACATTGGAAAATTTTGAATCATATTCAGAATATGACCATGAGAAATTTCAAGAAAAATATAATGTTGAATATTTGTCATCTAGGAAGATGTCTCTCTATTCTATGGAAGAGTTTAGTAGCTCTACAATTGAAATTTTCCCAGGTAAGACATTGAACATAAACAAAAACTTGGAGAAACTACAACAAGAAGAGCTAATCAAAACATTACAAAAACATTCTGCTGCATTTGCATGGGAATACATCGACATGAAAGGCATTGATCATAAGACTTGTATCCATCACATCTACATTGAGGAAAATTGTAGATCTATCAGACAACCTCAGAGAATAATGAATCCAAATCTCAGGGAGATTGTGAAAGAAGAGCTCCAAAAATTACTGAATGTAAACTTCATTTACCCAATTTCAGATAGCCAATGGGTTTCTCCATTGGTAATTGTGCCTAAAAAGAATGGTAAATGGAGGGTATGCATTAATTATCAAGAACTGAATAAAGCAACCCTTAAATATCATTTCCCTTTGCCTTTTATATATCAAGTGTTAGATACATTAGCAGGAAAGAAGTATTTCTCATTCTTGGATGGTTTTAATGGTTATAACCAAATTCAGGTAGCACCTAAAGATCAAGATAAAACCACATTCACTTGTCCATGGGGAACTTATGCCTACCGAATACTTCCTTTTGGGTTATGCAATGCACCTGCAACATTCCAAAGAGTAGTACTAGGGATTTTTTCTGATCTAATACATGATTGTGTAGAGGTATATATGGATGATTTTATAGTCTATGGGAATACATTTGAAGAAGCTTTGGAAAATTTGGAAAAAGTTCTTAAAAGATGTAAAGAAACAAACCTTTCACTAAGCCATGAAAAATGTTTTATGATGTTAACAGAATGTATTGTTTTAGGACATCACATTTCAGGAGATGGGATTAAGGTTGACAAATCTAAAGTTGAATTCATCTCTAAATTATCAATTCCAAATTGCCAAAAGAATGTCAGAAGTTTTCTAGGATTTATAGGATACTATAGAAGGTTTATACAAAATTTCACTAAAATGGCATCCCCACTCTTCAAATTTCTTACCAAATATTGTGAATTCAATTGGAACTCTGATTGCCAATTGGCATTTGAAACCTTAAAAACAAAAAATTATGAAGCACCCATTTTAAGAGGTCCAAATTGGAAACTCCCTTTCCATATTTCAACAGATGCTTCAAATATAGCTCTAGGAGCTGTATTGGGACAAAAATATTTGATTCCTTATGCTATTTACTATACAAATAAGAATTTGACTCCCACTGAGTTAAATTATACTATCACTGAAAAGGAATGTTTAGTTGTTGTTCATGCAATTAACAAGTTCAGACACTATATAACAGGCTATGAAACCTTTGTTCATATAGATCACTCTACAATTAGATATTTAATGAATAAACCTATTATTAATGGCAGAGTTACAAGATAGCTTTTACTATTGCAAGAATTCAACATTACTGTGCTAGATAGACCTGGAAAACAAAACACAGTTGCTAATTTCTTGTCCAGGATTCAGAATATCAAAGAAGATTCTCTGGTTGAAGATAAGTTTCCTAATGAATATATTTTTGCAGTAACTACTCAAAATCCTTGGTTTGCAGATATTACTAACTAGTTGGTCACATGAAAGTTACCTTCACATTTGTTTCCTAGAGAGAAAAGGAAAATTATTCAGGAAAGTGCAAGATATTCATGGATCACTAACGAATTGTATAAAACAAGCCCGGATCTTATTATTAGAAGGTGTGTTAGGGAAGATGAAATGTCTAAGATTCTTAAGGCATGTCATGATGAGCCGTGTGGTGGACACTTTGCTGACAAGAGGACAACCTGTAAAATCCTTTCTTTAGGATATTATTGGCCATCCATCTTCAAAGATGCTAAAGAATATGTCAGGAGATGTGACAGCTGCCAAAGGGTAGGGAAACTTGCTCCCTCAAATGAAATGCCATTACAAATTCAGGTACTCATCGAATCTTTTGAAAAGTGGGCCTTATATTTTATTCGAGCAATTAATCCTCCATCTAAGCAGAGGAAGTATACATTAGTATGCACTGATTATGTCCAAAGCATTACCATTTTCTAATGAAAAATATGTAGTTAATTTTCTTTTTGAGGACATCTTCACTCGTTTTGGTGTTCCAAGAGAAATTGTGATAGATCATGGATCTCAATTTACATCTAACATGGTGGAAGGGCTTGTGGAAGAATACAAGATCAAACATAGGAAATCTACTCCCTATCATCCACAAGCAAATGGTCAAGTGGAATCTACAAATAAAGTGATTGAAAATATTCTTACCAAGATTGTGCATCTACATAGAAGAGATTGGGCATAAAGGCTTCTTGAAGCCTTATGGGCCTACAGAACTACATAGAGGAACACAATGGGGCATACACCCTCTGAACTTGTTTATGGGAAACAAGTCTTGTTCCCTATAGAGTTCCAAATCAAAACTTTCAAGATGGCAGTCCAACTGGGACTAGATTTATTAGAGGCACAAAAGCATAGGCTGGAGCAATTAAATGAACTTGATGAAATAAGGTAAGAGGCAGTTCAAAGGACTAGTATAGTCCAACAATAGAGGGCTAAATGGAATGACAAATATATCAAGGACAAGAGGTTTCAAGTGGGAGATTGGGTGTTGTTGTTTGATTCAAAGTTTAAAGATTTTCAAGGGAAGTTTCAAACTCATTGTCTTGGGCCATATGAGATTGAAAAAGTCTTTAGTAATGGAGCAGTGAGGATAAGAACAATAGATGAAAGTAAAACTCATCTTCTTGTGAATGATCATAGATTAAAGATATATATCAGAAACCAATTTCAAAAGAGGAGTTCATTAAGATTTTCCAAGACAATTCTGAAATGAAGTTAGTAAAGAAGAATCCTTCTTCTCCACTAACTTAGTCTTTATTTTTCCTAAAAAAACAAATAAAAAATAATTCGTATAAGGTTGAAAACCAATCACTGATTGACATACTTATACAGAAAATACAAGGTGAAAATCAAAGGTTTCTGACACCCTATATTTTCCATTTTCTTTCTATAATAAGTAGTGACAAAAAGCTATAGTCACTCTGTTGTTTAGATTCTAAAAAATCCATCATCTCATCTCATCTCACTCCGTTTTATTTTTGCAGTTTCACTTCATCCCATTGTCATATTTCATCAATAAATTTTTCAATTTATTTTTTACAATTTTCACTCCATCTTCATTTGATTTATCATCTTGACTTACATCTCATCTCATTTCACTTACATAGCCACTTCCATTTCATTCATGATCCATAAGCCATATTTCACTTTTTGTTTCACGTTCTGTAGTTGATTATGTTCTGTAGCTAATCTGATTTTGCAGCTACAATTTGTTTATCAGTTCAGGCACAAGTGTACAGTTCATAATAAAATCATGTATGTAGGGAATTGAAGAAAAATCAATTTTTGAAGACCAACCATGCTCAAGGTACCTGTGGATCAACATATAAAAATAAAAAATAAAAAAAAATAAAAAAATTAGCAAGCAAAAGGTAAAGGTTCCAAAGGTAAATGCAAAAATTTATTTCAAAAAGCAATTTGAAAACATAAGTTTGTATAGTATGTATAATCACATGTCTCCTTAATCAACCATCATTTGATTTGACTGCCACTATGTCTTCGCTATATCTTCCATCTTTAATGAAAAACGGTCTCAATGATTCTTTCATAACAAATCTCTGCTTCAAACTCCATAACTTGTACTCAAACGGTCCTCCATAACTACACCTGTTAACGGTTAAGATAACGATGTGACCTACATATCTATGACTCTCTAAACCCTTACTGTCTATTTATTACATGCAAACTCTTAAGTTTTTCTCTCACATTCACGCATTCATTTCATATACACAGTCTTTCCATTTTCTGTATACATAATCATTCCATTTTCCATATACACACAATCTTTCCATTTTCATATATACACAGTCATTCCATTTCTTAAATAACACTCGTTTTATAGCTAGTGAGAGTAATTTTGAAGGTTAACCGAAAATAGGGGATATGGGGCTTATTGTTAGGACAGAGCCCATAGGGGTAAAGTATATGGAGGGGTATCCACGGCTTAAAGGGATGCTACAGAAGGCCGGATGGTTAAATTTTATTGAGAAATTTGACGGCTACCACAAGGAAATTACCAAGTATTTTGCAAGGTCATTTGATGGCACAGAAGTGGAGATAGGAGATATCAAATTTGCAGTCATAGGATCCTTCATAGCAGAAGCAACAAAGCTACCGAGACAAGGAGAAAGATGGTTTAAAAACAAGGAATTTCATGGTGAATCTTGGAAAGTGATCCTTAGAAAACCAAGTATGGATGTTATAGTATTTAGGAAGGGAATTCCTATTTTAGCACTCAAGAACAAATGGAGTAATATGTTGTTAATATTGCAAAAATTCATTAATGAATTTTTAAAAAATTGAACCATCAACCTTCCCTTCTTCCTTCTAAATAGTCTGAGAAGGATGGCTACAAATGTCCAAAAGAAAATTGAATCCATAGAAACAACTATGTATCATCATGGATTAGTGAAAATACTAGTTGAATTCCATTTGAAAAGTGTAGGGGATACATGGGAAGATTTCTTGATACAAAATCTTTTCCAGGATGCTCAAGAATCACCTAAGGAGAGTCATGTTAAGAAAAGTAGGAGGAGAAAGATCAGTATTAATATTCAAACCTCCTCACAAAAGAATGATGCAGAGACAGCTTCTAAACCAAAGGTTAGGAAGCAAACTAAACAGAAAGGAAAAATGAAAGATAGAGCTGAAGAAATCAATGAAGACATTCCTGAACTTTCATCACCACAAGAAGAACAGTTACTCTCCGAAAGACTGACCAAGATTAAGGAGCAAATCAAGAAAATTAAGGAGATAGGAAAGAGGAAGAAGGACACAAGAGAAGAAACCATAAGCTTCCAAAACCTGGGAAGGAGCTCTAGGCTCTGAGGCAAGGTGAAGAAAGTAACATCAAAAGAAGCCCAATTCATAAACTTAGAGGAAGAACCCCCAGTTCAATCTCCTGATAGTATTCCACCTAAACACAATCCACAAAACTCTCCTCCATAGAATTTTGAAGGCAACCCAAGCAAAGCTTCTCATAGCATAGATCTAGTACAGCAGAAAATCTATGACTACATAGAGTCATTAGAGAAAAATAATACCTCAATGGATCTAGGATCCTCAACCAATCTAGAGCAGCCTGTCAATCCACAAGAACCTCTAACTAGCTCTCTCAAACAAGAAATATTTGAGTTAGAGATTTTGAACAAGCACATTAAAAAAGAAAATGAAACCTTGAGCGAATAGAACAAGCTGGATAGAGCCATTCATGACAACACAATGCTACACCTAGGATTATGGTACAAGAAAAATAGGAAGTTGAAGAGGAAAAATAGGAAGTTGAGCAGAACACTTATCAACCTCAAATACAGACTTCTTATGAAGAAGCCCGGGATGGCAGTTAGTGCAAGGAGAAGTAAGAAAATGAAGTTGGATGTGCTAGCAGAAGTGTCAGAATAGATGCAATAGGAGAAAGAAGTTCACATTTTTGAAAATTTCATGGGGACATGCAATGATTTTGCAGTGGGGGTATGTTGAGCCTCAAAATTACTCTTTCCCTAGAAACTCTTCTCATTCCTTCTCTTTGTTTTTCCATGAGAAAGATGCATCTCATCACTAATGACCGGTATATACTGTCTTGAGGAGGACATTTAGTGATTTACATGCTATGCTTTTATGTTTTGCTATTTGAATAAATTTTTGTATATTAGCTCGGAACACAGCCTATTCTACAGCTAATCGACTGTTCCACAGCTACCTTCATGCTCTAATAGGTTCCAGGTGTGAGAAGGAGAAACTAGCCACATGGGCAGCTTAAAAATCATCATGACATGGACCTTGTCCTATTCATTTAGCTCAGGTTGACAAATAAGATGGCATAAGACTACGGTCAATGGATAAGTCAAACATAGAGAGACCAAAGGTAACAAGATTATGTTTCATGGTTAATTAATACGTTTCACAGTGATGGAAAACACTATCCGAAGTAACTACCTGTACCTACAGACTCCAACAGCCACCTGTAAAAAAGAATCCAACAACCACTATGTCTTGGATTTATGTCTCCAGTAGTCGAGGAAGAAATTCTACATATCTATCTTCTACGTGTTTGGTTGTAGCATTCTTTTCTCCACAAACAGTTATATGATTTTTCTTATAAATACTTGTGTAAAGGACCAAAGAAGTTAGTAGTAATAATAATAGTTTTATTATGAAAACGAAGTTCTAGACTCTATAATTTCTAGGCATTTTGTGTCCATGTTTTAATATGAAAATACCACATGTTTCTATGAAAATCTGAAGGAGTTTTCTTGGATTTGATTGAGCAAGCGTAGCCTAATTAGTTGCAGAGGGCCCCTACACTGAAGAAGGTTTAATTTCATTTTATTTTTCTTCTTCTTGTTAACTGTAAATTCATCATTTTCTTTCACAGTGTTTATAATCATTTTCTTACTAACAATGTTTATAATGCAGTTTCCATCATTTTCTTATTAACGGTGTTTATAATTTAGAGTAGTTTCCATTTGCTTGATCTCTTTTTAGTTTTTATTAGTAGTTTAGAAGATAGAACTCAATGGTGTAATCTTGTTTCTTCAATTAAAAACTAGCCTTGTTTCAGGATGAGAGTAGGATTGAAGAATGATAAGGATACATTGTTGGATAGTTTACTTCATTCACTGTTTTGCTAGTTTAAATTCTCAATTAAATTGATCATTGTCATTTACTGTCTTTTCCATTTCATTTTTAGTTTACTGACTCATGGTGTTAATGAATGCTTATGGAAAACCCTTCAAGTTGATAATCCATCCTTAACTAAGTGGTTGAACATTTCATCTATGCAATGAGTTATTTTTGCATCTTTGTATTTGCTTTCTCTTAGATTAATGAAGTACAGAATTACTCAAATGTCATCCCAAGGAGACTTTCTCCCAAAATTGAGAGGCAGAGTAACCAAGTATTTCATTTAGTTTTATTTATGTAATTAGTTAGACATCAATTGAAAATTTCACTTTAAGTTTTAATTCATGATTTGGAAATTATGGTAAAATAAGAATAGAAACTTTGTTTTCATTTCTTTCTTAGCTTTGCTTCCATATCTTTCTTAGCTCTATTTTCATTTCTTTCTTAGCTCTGTTTTCATTTTTAGATTTTGAACAGTCTTTAAGAAAGTTAGATTTAGTTTTGATAATTTACATTGTAAATCATTAGGAATTAAAAGACCCAAAACCCCCAAAACAACATAAAACATAAAAACAACGAAGTAAGAAGGGTTAGCTAGCACAAACAGTGCACTACACTTCCTCAGTTTATGATACCTGGATTGATAATTTATGTAGAGAAATTCAGGACACTAAATTGACGAAAAAATTTTCAACTCAAACAAAGGTAAGTTGAGTAAGATCAAGCTCCAAAATGCTGGCATTCAACTTCTGAGTGGTAGTTACTGTATATATCTAGCTAGAGGCTATAACATAAACATCATGGTGTGATCATAAGATGTTAAAATTGTCAACTAGGGCCAAAATTCATGTGGGTCATCTTATTCATGGCTAATAATATTTTTATTAGATTCCTCTCATCGCGAGGTGTAAGATTGATATAAAGATCATCTGATTCCGATAAGTATTCATGGAGATATGAATTTATTTTGATTATGGAATTATTATCAAGCTGACCTACAACTAATGTAGGCTCAGAAGCCCAACAGTCACATCTATTCAAACATCATCAGTTGTGTATAAATACATGAGGACTTTTCCTCATTTTCACTCACTCATCTCATCACATCTCTCTCTCTCTACTGCACAGAAAAGAGTCTCTTCTCTACTGCGTAGAAAAGGGTCTCTCCCTCACACATGTGAAGCCGGAAGCTGCTAAAACTGAAGCTACAACTGTAGAAGTAGAGTTTGACCTATGTGGACTAGAAGATCTCCTCATCTAAACTAAGTTGTAGGTTCATCTAAACCTCCTCTAAAAGCCATAACTTTTGGTGGTGGAATCCGACAGACAGTTTGCAAGATATCGACTGCCCTAGTTTGAAGGAAGTTGCTAAAACTGAAGCTGCAACTGTAGAAGTGAAGTTTGACCTGCGTGGACCAAAAGATATCCACATCTGAACTACGTTGTAGCTTCATCTAAGCCTCCTCTGGAAGCCACAACTTTTGGTTGTGGAATCAAGCTAATCTGATAGTCGATTTGTGAGATATCGACTGCCCTAGTTTTGATGATGAAGTCGCTAATGCTAATGCTGCTGATCTAGGGTTTGCTACTATTGATATAAATCAGATTTATTGTACTATTTCTCTCTGTTGAATTATTGAAGATAAAATAATATTTTATCAAAGGGTTTCCCCACACATTATGGGGTTTATCCCTGGCTAGCCGCCACATCTTGTGTCTCTTGTCTTGGCTTGTTTTATGTCAATCGTTTAATGTTCTATCCACACTTTAGTTTATGTACATGTGATTTCTAATCTGTGGAATATAATAAGAAAAAGAAGTAAATTGCTAGAAGCATAGAACATACCATAACTTAACATGGTATTGGAGCTGAGGTGAAGACAAAGCCCGACCAAGAGCAAGAGCAATCATCGAAGAGAAGATTGGCAAGGCTATCCTAAAAGAACTATGGGGTCCTCAACACTCTTTCCTACCAAAGACAAGCTCTGTGAGAAAGTTGACTATCACGAATGGAAGATGTCTATCAATCTAACCCTAGAATATCAAGGAGTGTTGGACCATGTGAGAGGCAATATTGTTGAGCCTCCATCAAATGCATCCACTACTGCCAGGTACAAATGGAAAACCGGAGAAGTCAAAACAAAGAAGATCATCCAGGACTCTATTGACAAGCACTTGGTGGCCTACATCTCTGACCTGAACACCTCCAAGGAAATCTACGATAGACTGGTGAGTTTACTTAAAGTTAATGATGCAAATCAAGTTTTGTTTCTTAGAAATAAGCTGAGCGAAATCAAGAAGGGTAAAGATGAGAGTATGCAAGCATACTTCTTAAGAATCACCGAGATCAAGAATGATCTCCTATCTATTGCGAAGACTATTACTAATATGGAAATGGCACTCACGACTCTTGGAGGATTACCATCCAAATGGTACGTGTTCATGACTACTCTTCTAAACAATCATGTAATTCCTGGTTTCGAAGAATTAATGGCTAGATGCATTCTAGAAGAAACAAGGGTAGAAGAGCAAGAAATGCCCTTGCCTAAAGGTCCTCCTATTGCCTTTTCTTCTCATGCTAAGAAAAGACATAATTCCGAGTCTAAATCGAAAAGAAAGGCTGGACCTAAGGGTGGAAGAAAAGGACAATCTTACATTTGCAATAAAGCAGGTCACTATGCAAGGGAATGCCCTGATATAAAGGACTCTCACCATGACGATGCTCAAAATCCCTCTCATGGTAATCAAAGGGATGGAAAATTCAATAACAAAGGTAAAAGGAATGCTGGAAATCAAGGAAGAGGACAACCATTCAAGAAGGCTAGAAATTCCAGGATGTATTAAATGCACCTGACCTCCGAAAGAACCCGGTGTCCATCTCGACAATGGAAGACAAAGGCTACAAGGTAACCTTCAATGATGGCAAGGTACGTGTATCGAAAAATAATGTTAAAGATGTCTTTACTCTTGGGTTTCGTGTTGATTCATTATATCAGGTTGGTGGAATTCTACTAGGTGTCATGTCTTGTGACACAACTCTTCAGTTCGAACTTTGGCATCGAAGGTTTGCCCCCCTTCATTATAAATCTCTACTCGATGTAAGACAAATGGTGACAGGGATGCTCAAATTCTGAGTAGATAAAGAAGGTGTATGTCTAAAATGTGCCGAAGGAAAGCTCAAAAGGGGACCATTCCCCTCAAGCCAAAGCAAGACCTCTGATATATTACAGTTGGTTCACTCAAGCATATCTGAGGTCGGCATTCAAAGGGAGACTACTACACCACATACTCTTGAGAAGAATGGTGTGGCAGAAAGGAAGAACCGTACCATTGTGGAAGTTGTCTCTATGGGTAGATGATGTAACAATGCTTGATGTGGAGGAACCCATGGATCTTATTTATCCACCTGAGCCTCCCTCTTCTAGGAAGAGGCCTTCATGGCTTAGGGGGATACTTTATGATGCTGAAGGACATGTTGAACCCTAAGGAACCTTCCATGAAAGTAAGAAACCTAACAGGTATCAGGGATACCTGACCATCATGAGCATGATCATACAAAATGAGCCTTCATCATTCTCAGATGCCATCAAGCATCAAGTATGGAAGGATGCTATGACCAAAGAATATGAGTCTATTATGGAGAATGATGTCTGGGAAGTAGTTCCCAGACCCCAGGACAAGACAATTGTTACTTCAAAATGGATTTACAAGATAAATTTGCAGCAGATGGAAGTATGGAATAGTATAAGGCTCGTTTTGTTGGTCGTGGTTTCTCCCAGAAGGAAGGTATAGACTATGATGAGATATTTGCACCTGTTGATAGATATACGACCATCCGCTTGATCAGAGCCCTTGTGGCTTCACAAGGATGGAACCTACATCATATGGATGTCAAGACCGCATTCTTGCATGGTTTGATAAAAAAAAAGAGGTCTATGTGGAGAAACCCGAAGGATTTGAGATTTATGATCGAAAATCTCATGTATGAGGTTGAAGAAGGCTCTCTATGGGCTGAAGAAAGCACCCTGAGCATGGTATGAGAGGATCGATAGCTACTTGATGAAGTTGGGATTCACTAGGAGTGAAGTTGATCCTAACCTTTACTTTAAGGTTGAAGATGACAAACCTCTCAGACTAGTGTTGTACGTGGATGACCTCTTTCTAACAGGTGCATACCCTCTCATTCACAAATGTAAGAGGGAGTTAGCTTCTGAATTTGAAATGAAGAACCAAGGACTTGAAGTGTGGCAGAAGCCAAGAGAAATTTTCCTATCTCAAGGAAAATATGTGGTGAAGATTCTGAAAAGATTTGGTATGATGGACTGCAAGCCTGTGACTACCTTAAGGATCTTAACTTTCAGAAGTTATATGGTAGTGATGTCGGATCAGATTTGGGAAATGCCTCTGAGTTTCAAAAACTCATTCGTGTTGATTTTCTTAGTGAACCTCCGTCCGAACATATGTTTTGCAGTTAGCATTGTGAGCTCATAATTGGTTGAGCCTCACTAGATTGATGCCAAGAATCTTCTGAGATGTCTTCAGGACACAATCTCTGATGGATTAAGATACACTGCCGAAAATATAAAACTACATGATTATTTGAATGTTGATTAGGCAGGTAGTGTGGAGGATCACTGGAGCACTTTTAGTGTTGTTTCTATTTGGATTCTACTTCGATATAATGGATGAGTAGGAAGCAGAAGTTGATTGCCATAAGCACCGCCAAGACCGGATACATATCTACGAGCATGAACTCGTATGAAGCTGCCTGGTTGAGGAAGCTCTTCAGTGAGCTATTTGAACACGTACCACTGTGATTCTCCGTAACAACCAAAAGTGGGATTCGATTATTGAGGAATCTCGCATTCGTCGATTGCTCTAGCAGATAGACATCATCTGGGATATGGTAACTCGATGAGCACGGAGGCTCCATCACATTAAGATGATGTACAAGTCAATACACCTTGTCAAAGCCCCGAGGAAAGATCTAATCTGTGATTTTCCCAAACGACTTGGAGTCATCAAGAAACCCTTGTACAAGGGTCTTGCATGTTGCATACATTAAGCTCTGGGAGCTCTGAGGGCTTTTGGTTCTTACTGGAGCAACATATGACCACAGGGTGACTCACCCTCCCCTGGTGGTGCACATTGGAACAAGATGATTCACTCTCTTATGGGACAATATGATTCGCTCTCTTGTGGAACAGGATGATTCGCTCTCCTGTGTAGTAGGATGATTAGTTCTCCTATGAGGCCTGGATTGATGTGTTCTCCATGGCAACTGTAGCAGGATTGATGTGTTCTCCTGTGAGGCCTAGATTGATGTTCTCCATGGCAGCCTAGATTGATGTGTTCTCCATGGCGACTGTAGTAGGATTGAAGTGTTCTCTTATGAGGCCTGGATTGATGTGTTCTCCATGGAGATTGTATCAGGATTGATGTGTTCTCCTGTGAGGCCTAGATTGATGTGTTCTCCAATGCGATTGTAGTAGGATTGATGTGTTCTCCTATGAGGCCTAGATTTATGTGTTCTCCATGGAGATTGTAGCAGGATTGATGTGTTCTCCTGTGAGGACAGGATTGATTAGTTCTCCTGTCGAGGCATCCTACCCATGCAGTCTAAGACTCATGGGAAGTACCTCTCATCTTATCAATGAGCAAGGAAATGAAGTTAGGGACCATAGTAGTACTGATGGACGCATCGTTGTATCTACCATACTCCCTACGCTAGGATGACTGCCATTGATCTGGGATCAATGGTACTGGCCTAGGACCAGTGGTAGGAGTGGTACATTCTATGACACTGACTTCGGGTCGGTTGAGATTGGTCTGGGACCAGTGGTAAGCACTCTGAGACTGACTTTGAGTCAGTGGAGGATGTTACTAGTCTGGGACTAGTGGTAGGAGTTGTACATACTATGACACTAACTTCGGGTCAGTTGAGACTGGTCTGGGATGAGTGGTACATACTCTGAGACTAACTTTGAGTTAGTATGATACATCCTCGATCATTTCTTCTTCTTCATAATTCGAACAAAAGCAGAGCAGAACAGAACAATGCAAGAGCAGAGCAGAATAGAGCAGAACAATACAGATCAGTATGGGGTAGAACAACACAAAGCAAAACAGGTAGAATAGAGCAGAGCAAGGCAATGGTCAAGCTGTATAGGCCAGTGCATTTGATGGATGAATAGTAACAACCGATAGACAGATTGTAGATGAAGTTCTCCCTGGTTGAGAGGGAGTGTTAAAATTGGCAACTAGGGCCAAAATTCATGTGGGTCATATTATTCATGGATGATAATATTTTTATTAGATTCCTCTCGTTGAGAGGTGTAATATTGATATAACGATCATCCGATTCCAATAAGTATTCATGGAGATATGAATTTATTTTGATTATGGAATTATTATCAAGCTGGCCTACAACTCATGTAGGCTCAGAAGCCCAACAGTCACATCTATTCAAACATCATCAGTTGTGTATAAATATAAGAGTACTTTTCCTCATTTGCACTCACTCATCTCATCACATCTCCCTCTCTCTACTGCGCAAAAAAGAGTCTGTTCTCTACTGCGTAGAAAAGGGTCTCTCCCTCACACATGTGAAGTTGGAAGCTACTGAAACTGAAGCTGCAACTACAGAAGTAGAGTTTGACCTGCATGGACCAAGAGATCTCCTCATCTAAATTGCGCTGTAGGTTCATCTGAACCTCCTCTAAAAGCCGCAACTTTTGGTGGTGGAATCAAGTCAATCCGACAGACAATTTGCAAGATATCGACTGCCCTAGTTTGAAGGAAGTTGCTGAAACTGAAGCTACAACTGCAGAAGTAAAGTTTGACCTGTGTGGACCAGAAGATCTCCTCATCTAAACTATGTTGTAGGTTCATCTGAACCTCCTCTAGAAGCCGCAACTTTTGGTGGTGGAATCAAGCCGATCCAACGGTTGATTTGTGAGATATCCACTACCCTAGTTTTGATGGTGAAGCCAATAATGTTGATGCTGTTGATCTAGGGTTTGCTACTATTGATATAAATCAGATTTATTGTACTATTTCTCTCTATTGAATTATTGAAGATAAAAGAATATTTGATCAAAGGGTTTCCCCACACATTGTGGGGTTTGTCCTTGGCTAGCCACCACATCTTGTGTCTCTTTTCTTGGCTTGTTTTCTATCGGTCGTTTAATGTTCTATTTGCACTTTACTTTATGTACATGTGATTGCTAATCTGTGGAATATAATAAGAAAAATAAGTAAACTGTTATAAGCATAGAACATACCATAACTTAATGTAAGAAGTTCCCTTTAGTGGTAGATCATAAGAAGTTCAGACACATCTAGTCTTTGCAACAACTACACAGCTAGTGTAGATTTTTTTTACCTCCTATGCTTGCAAAAACAGAGAACAACCCCCTCCACTTCGCACAAAATTACGATAAGTTCTAAAAAAATTTCCATCTCAATATTTGTGGGGAAAGCTAAAAAATATCTGGATGAGGTTATTTAAGTGCATGTAATATGCAAGTACATAAAGGAAGCTAGCGGGGAGGAAAAGATAAATATTTACTAGACAAGGAGAGTTATAGAGAATTCAAAAAGCTAATGTTGATAAGGAAACCTATCGAAAAATATATCCCAACAAGGACACCTATAGAAAAATATATCCTAATAAGAACACCCTCTCAGTATATGTGCTGATGTGCAGTGTGGGTATCAAATTCCATAATGATATTTATGATTTTTCTTACAAAATGATAGAAATAATCTCGAATATTAATGTCGTTAAAATCCAATTCGGAGGATGAAGGAATAGAAATGGCCAAGGAGAACGCATAATTCCCCATAAATAGAGGAAGAAGAGGATGTAGTGAGTGAAGTTGAAGCAAACAGCAGAGCAAGAAAGGAGGCAATAGGAGGGATTTCAAGAGGAGGTAGGGACTAGGATGACCTAGGTCATTCTAGAACCAAGGAAAATAATTTTGCTTTCTGAAAGATGTCCAAGATGAAGCTTGAAAAGTTTTCTTGGGAATTGGGTGAGAATATTTCAGAATTTAATGGGACTGTAATAAATCAGAGGTGGATCTTTTAAGTTGGATGATTGTGAAAAGTTGTGCAATAATATTCCATGCACTTCTAAACATGGAGAAATCAATTTACTGGAAGAGTGTGCTTTTCCAATCTGTGTTTCTTAGATTCCTGATGCAGAAACTCCATTGAATGCTCAGTATACGTGTTATCTCAAAATTAGGCCCTGGAAGGCTGCAGACTAGGAAGACTTCAAGTAACTGTTTCAGACCAAACTTTTAGCTAAGGCTTATCCTCCTCAGCCTGAGAGGGCTCTCTCAAAGGGTTTAAGATTTGCAATTGTGATTGAGATGGCTATCTCTTCTATGAAACAAATAGGAATGAGGCTGGTAAAATCTAAATTAACAGGCATGCATTGGGCTCATGGAGTCATATGTTACTCAACATTAACAGTGAATTGGTTTTGCAATGAAATCAAGGCATTCGGACTTCAATATACATAAATTACACCAGACACAAAGGGACAATATATGAGTTCATGAAGGAAATTAGAACACAGCATGTGATTTCTAAGTAATCAAGTACCCATCAAACTGTAAACAACATGAAAGACAACAAGAGGAATTCATACATTGAAGTCACTATGATTCTTGAGCAGCTGAAACCATTCACTGTATTATCAAAATAAACGGAGTCTTTACATAAGCTTGTCAACAGAGCTTTTTTTACATAAACTTCCAACCCTGTGTACCTTGCTCTTTTTCCTATTTATAGAGCTCTTCTACCTGATTGAGATTCCTCCTCAAGCATGAGGGGAACTCGAAATCTACTTCTAATGACACCTAATCAACTTTTAACTGTCTATTAAATGTAACAAACTTCAACTAGACTTTCCAGAGATATAAATCAAGTAGGATTCTAACACCATGTTATGCTAATAATAGCCTTGGTTACAATGGTTCTCGTTCTTTGACATCTGGTTCCTTTCAGTTTGGCTGTGATGGGTGTTCAAGGCTCCATGTTGGTCTGCTATGCCACATCCTCTCCATTGTCCTGAAATATAGCAAACTACCCTTGTTCATCGGTCCTTACAATTTTCGAATCCACAGAAGCAAGTCCTTCATCTTTGGTTTTCAAAAATGTGACAGATGGCCATGTCTTTGATGTGTTGTCCACTTCCTTTATATTCAAAAGCAAAAACTCCTTCAAGTTGTCTTGACATATTTGAACCGGGGTAAAGGCATTTATTTTATGACAAAAATTAAAAGTTGGACCTAAATCCATACTTTTCCACCTGGCTTGACTTCGTTGAATCTTAATAGCTTCAACTGATGCCGTGCATACCTTGTAGACATTTACCTTTGAAAATTCCCGCTCATATTCAAAATCGGTTAATTTAAATTGGACTGTTTAGCTTCAGCAGTTTCGTAGCGCGCTACGAAACTGCTAAGCTTTAATCATCACCTTCAGCAGTTTTGTAGCGCGCTACGAAACTGCTGAGTTGCTTCAAAAACCATAGTTTCAACCCAAAAATTTACTTATTTGAGCACTTTGCAATCAAAATCTCCTTTCAACTATTCTAAAACCTTTCAAAATTGAATGGAAATGCAGGATTCTTCAAGAAAGATGACACTAAGCAAAATCATCAAAATCCAAAACATAGCCTTACTTGAAATGGGATTTCATTAAGAAGATTCCTTCAGCTGGCCTAACTGTACCTTTAAGTCTTCGATTTGTTTCTTCATGACCTTGATCCCAGCTCTTAATTGTATATTGATCATTCTGATGAATTTTGCTTCTTTAATTGCCGGTACTGTCCAGGTGTGGAATTGAGTATTAAAGTCAACCACCTCTGAAGTTGTTTTGTCTTCCCATAAGGTCTTCATTCTGTAATAATTAGCTTGTTGTATGGCATGTTTCCTGGCAGCTTTCCTCAGTCTGGTAATCTCAAGGTTGGCAGATTCCAATCTCCTTTTCAAATCCTCCATACTATCTTCTTTATTAGTGGCAACTATTTTGCCTTTGTCCTTTCTTTCACGAGGCTGTATCTCTTCCCCTGTTTCTTCTGTCCTTGGCGGTACCTCCTGTACTTGCTTAAATTTCCTTGTTATGGGTCTCCTGGGCTTGAAAACAAATTGTTCAACTTGCTAATCAAACTTAAGTTTCTTTGAGGCTTTAGCTTTCTTTGTCTTCTCTTTTCCTGACTACATCAAATCATCTTGAACTAGTGGGGACTCTTCAAAGTCAATTGCCTGCAATAAATCATTTAAATTTCCCTTCGAAACAGGACTTTCTTCAATAGCTACTGACTTACCCTTTTCTTTAGCCATCTGACTCCTCGTTCTTCTTCTTTGAACTACTCCAGCCGTGCTTGATTCATGTGCAGTCTCTTTGACCTGAGATTTTTCTTTAATTGACTGTTGAGGTGTATCTTGAATGGTCAGTGGCTTTACAAACTCTCTAACTTGTTTCCTTGCCTTTAATTTTGAAAACCTCTTGGCTCTTGTTTCTGTTTGAAGACCTGCTGTTGTAAGATCTTTTGTAGCTAGAGGGCTGAGACCGGTCTGGCTTTTGAAACCAGCCATGAATATAAATGTATTCCAGTCTTTACCTACCTGTTGAAGTTCATGCAAAGCAAGTAATTTAATCAAGCCATGGTGAAACAAAGAAGTTTCACAAGCCTCTTTTCTCAATTGCACCTTGTCACACATTTTACTCAAAGTGCAGAATAAATAAAAAGGTAGATCAATAAAAGCCTTCCCTATAAAATGCAAAAGGAGTTTGAAATGGTACGAATACACTTTGTTATATATTCCTTCACAAGTAAGGTATTTCTGTATACAGGTGAGCAAATGTGCATAGGACTCTTTGACATAGCTCCTAGGAACAGACTTACTCAAATCCGAGTTAACGAATTCCTTCTTTAAAAACTCTTTGCATGGATTCATGTCAAATTTGAAATTCTTGAACCAATTTTCTTGCCCTCATGGAATCTCTGTCACTGTGGATATCATATCTGGCAAGACCTACAATTCCATCATAGCCACCTTTGAGTTTAATCCTATAAAATTTAGTGCAAATTCTTTAGTCACCTGTGCATGACCTCCTTGTAACTTCCTACAAAAATTCCAACATCCGGCTTTTTTAAATGCCTTCTCCACATCTTTGTTCTTCAATGTTATATCCAAACCTTCAGGCTCGTTTCTCAGACATTTGCCTGATCTATGTTCTTTCTTCTCTATTGATCCCTCCATGAAATCTTAATGACTTGTAAGCAAGGAATGCTAACTTTGTTCAAACTGTAAACTCAGCCTCTTTTGTAAATCTGCCTCACCTGATTTACTGCCTCACCTGATTTGCTGCCTCGCTTGATTACAATGTTATTTAATATTGAAATCTTACCGATTATAGTTTTTTCAAATTGCAATCTTGCAAATTTGTTATTCATGCAAGGCTTACAATCATCATTAAAACTTGTACATAGGTGGCTTTTCTTGGAACTTGTAATCCTTGTGTATCAACGAATCTAATGTTGGTGATAATGGAGATGGGTGGTGGGATGTGATAAGTGGAGTACATGAACTGACAAAGGATGATGCAGCCACAGATTTACCTAACGGATTTGACATTTGGGAAAGATTCATTGCGGAATGCACGAATCCCTGATTTCGCAGCGCGGTTAGTTTAAATTTTGAATGATGCGCTGCGAAATCACCTAATGAGGTATCGTGCTGCGAAAACACCTAATGAGTTTTTGCACTGCGAAACTGCTAAACAGAGTAAATGCGTTGCGAAAACACTTTAGAAAGATTACATGCACTATGCAATTACCTAAAAGGCTTTGTGGTGGATAACAAAGTAACACATGACTATGAGATCGGTGATGAATGATGGTGATCAGTGGTAGATAAGAATACATGCTTGACTCATGACCTCCTAAGACTCAAACTTTAAGGAAAAAAACGAAATCAACTTAGATTAACAATGACCTTTGTCATCAGGCTAGGATGAGAATTTTTAGCATTAGATTTCTTAAGTGATAACAGTGGCTCCACTTGGGATAGTGTGCTCCTGTAGTACACTAAGAACTCGCAGGTCCAGTGCTTTGTCCATTTTATGAAAACATAGATTTTCTTGACGAGCATCCCTTTCTAGCTTCATGGGCCTTCACCTTGGGCTTGAGCTTTCTGTTCAGCTTGTCATTATTTGCAACAAAAGAAAAACTGATAAAACGGGTATATACAATGTTGTGAGAAACTGGCAGAATTTTAATCAATAGTAATGCTTTAGGAACCTGCCATTGACAGGTCCTCCAGCATATGGCTTTCCATCAATTTCTTGCAGAATGTAAGTATTATTTCCATGAAAAGCAGAAATTTGATATGGCCCTTTCCACAAGTTTTCAAATTTACCATGCTTACCTTTCTCTTCAATTCTAGCTTCCCATTTCAATACTTTATCATGGATCTGAAATGTAACCTCCTTGATCTTTTTATCAAATGTTCTCTTGATTCTATTCTGATTTTGTTGATGACTGTCAAACACCTCATTTCTTTTCTCCTGCAAAGCTATCAGCTGATTGATTCTTCTTTGTACAGCATTTGGTTCCTCCTCTAATCCTTGAATTAACTTCATCACAGGCACTCCAAGGGATGTTGGAAACATGGCTTCAACACCGTATACTAGCTCATATGGTGATGTTCCAATGGATCTCTTTGTACAAATCCGGTCAGCCCACAAAGCATACTTCAATTTCAAATGCCAAGCTTTCTTATTTTCTTGCAGCAGCTTCTTGATGATTCTTACAAGGCTCTTTTTTGATGATTCAGCAAGGCCATTTCCTTGTGGATAATAAGCAGTGGAATGTCCAAGAGAAATGTGATACTGATGGCAAAAATTAATCATTTTCTTGGACTTAAAAGCTTGAGCATTGTCAGTTATAATCTTCATTGGGCAACCAAATCTTGATAATATATTATTTTCTAAGAAAGAAATAATCACTGAATCATTTGCTTGCCTTGTGGGTACCACTTCTATCCATTTTGTAAAGTAATCAGTGGCTATGAGAATCCAGCGATGCTGACCTGATGAAGGAGGATGGATTTCCCCTATAAAATCTAATCCCCATTGCTGGAAAGGTGCTTCAACATATATAGGAACCTGTCAGGCCAGGCAGTAACTCTCCAAAGGCAGTAAAACTGGTTCGTCTATTATTCCATAGGTAGGTTATTGTTATATACATCAGGAGTGATTGTTCAGTTCATCTCCCGATGACTGTTCACAATCCTAATTAATTTATTTAAACAAATTCCCCCAATCATTAAGATTAGGTGTCAACATTCCCCCCCTTAATATGAAGGGATGTTGGTGAGTCCAAACATCATTCTGAATCATTCAAGCTTTTCTTTTCCAAGTGCTTCGGTGAAGATGTCTGCAATTTGCTCATTTGTGGAACAATGACGGAGATGGATGGTTTTGGCCTCAACATGATGTCGAATCAGATGATATTTAGTATTGATATGCTTTGTTCGATCATGGAACTTTGGGTTCTTGGCCAACTTTATTCCAGAGGTGTTGTCAATCATGAGTGGAGTTGATTGTACTTGTTTTACCTGCAAATCTTCAAGAATTTTCCCGAGCCACACAATTTCTTTCGTTACTTTAGCTGCTACCACGTATTCTGCTTCTGTTGTGGAATCTGCTGGAACTGATTGTTTGCGTGATCTCCAGGAGACAGCTCCTGATCCAAGACTCATAGCATATCCTGAAGTAGATACCCCAGTTTCTTTGTCTCCATCGAAGTCT